>MCJB01016050.1:55687-126826 GCA_002018475.1 Nicotiana obtusifolia
ACCCTTTCTTTCTAACCTTGTCCAAAAGCCTATATTACGGTCCAAAGAAAGACCTTCTGATCAATCTTTGAGGATGCTGGGTCAAGCGAGATACAGACATGATCTGCATCAGGGGCAACACTCCATTCATGAAATGAGAGAAATATAAAATGAGAGAGTCTTATTGGTGAAAACCCTCACGGGCACCATAAGGCGATGGTGAGTTGAAAGTTCAACAAGTGAGAGAAGCTGGCTAGTGAAAATTTCCAGGACATTACAAGTCGAGTAGGCTCGCCATTTTACAGAGAAATGGGGTCATTGAAAGACGGTTTATGAGGTATGGGCTCATGCCATGAGCCAAATATGATTAGTTGAACAGACTGGGCCGATCAATCCGAAATGTCATGATCATTGGAGCTGGTTGCTTCCCCCAGATAAGTCTTTCTTTTCTAAATTTTCCCTATATAATCATCTGTGTTCAAAGTTTCCTTTTGTTCCTTTTGTCCAAAATCATTACACTTTACTTTTGAGCCTATTTTCATGAGTTTCCTTCGATTTAGTCCATCCTGAATAAGCAGGAAAGGATTTCAAAGCCTACTATCAACTTCTAAGTTGCGCAAAGCGGAACCCGGCCAGGCATTTCGCAAGGGACATGATCTGGAATGAGCGGTATGCAGATAATCAAAGTTCAGGCAATAAGGTGATTTTTGAATTTCGAAAAAATACAAGGAGGCAACTGCTTCCAAAATGAAAATGCAATACCACAGCTGATCAGGATGAAGCATGGCAGTCAGCAGAAGCAGATCCCTAGCAAGAGTTAAAACTTGAACATATTCCCCAGCAGAAGCAGACCCCCAGCAATGATGACACAAACTAACCACCACGTTTTCAAACTAACAAGACTTTAGTTGTCTAAAACAGGAGCATGAAAATTTGTCAATCCACAAGGCCCTCCCGTGTAGAAAGCATGGCTCAGGGGCAAAAGGTTTCTATTCGGAATTCCCCAAGAAGAGAGCATGGTTCAGGTAAAATCATTTTTAGTTCTCAAGACCCTCCTGGATAATGGGAATTTAATTTTTAGTTTGAGGACCCTCCTGGATAATGGGGATTTAATTTGTAGTTTTCAGGACCCTCCTGTGATAATGGGGTTTAATTTTTAGTTCTCAGGACCCTCCTAGATAATGGGATTTAACTTTTAGTTTTCAGGACCCTCCTGGATAATGGGAATTTAATTTTTAGTTTTCAGGACCCTCCTGGATAATAGGGTTTAATTTTTAGTTCTCATGACCCTCCTGGATAATGGGATTTAATTTTTAGTTCTCAGGACCCTCCTGGATAATGGGATTTAATTTTTAGTTTTAGGACCCACCTGGATAATCGGGTTTAATTTTTAGTTCTCAGGACCCTCCTGGATAATGGGATTTAATTTTTAGTTCTCAGGACCCTTCTGGATAATGGGATTTAATTTTTAGTTTCAGGACACTCCTGGATAATGAGAATTTAATTTTTAGTTTTCAGGACCCTCCTAGATAATGGGAATTTAATTTTAAATTTCTCAGGACCCTCCTGGATAATGGGATTTAGTTTTTTTTTAAAATTCTTAGAAGTTTTAGGGTAACATAATTCGATTAATCCCCGCAGATATGTCCAGGTTCCAAACTGGAGCAGAATTTTTTTTTTGGTTTTGTTGTTTTGTGGTAATATCAGACACCCACCTGGAAAATGAGGGAATACATTCAAGCTTAACTAAATCCCCAGCAGTCTCACAGCTGTACCCAGATTCCAAACTGGGGCGAAAAGTTTCTTTGTTTTATTTGCTTTGTTAGCAATCAGGCGCCCACCTGGATAACGAGGGAATACATTTCAAGTTTAGCAATCAGGCACCCCCTGGATAACGAGGGAATACATTTGAAGTTTTAGCAAAGCAATCAGGCACCCACCTGGATAACGAGGGAATACATTTCAAGTTTTAGCAATTAGGCACCCACCTGGATAACGAGGGGATACATTCAAGTTTTAGCAATCAGGCGCCCACTTGGATAATGAGGGAATACACAGTCAAGTTTCGAAAATCAGGCACCCACCTGGAAAATGAGGAATCCATGTCAGAGTCACTTCAAATGCACAAGAGACATCAGGAGTCCGCCTGAAGAACAGGGTCCATCTTTCCCGATTCTTACTGAAGATCGAGTAGAATTTCAAGGAAGATACAAGACAAAAAGCAAATAGGATCTTGTATTTTTCTTTTCTTCTGATGTAATTTTTCCTTTATTTTGATGTAATGGCAGGGACCACGGATCAGAACCTTGACGGCACTTCACTCGACTCCCTACCTCGGTACTCCATTATCCTTCTTACTTGCAAACTACACGTGGCCTGATTCCTTTGTAATCAAGGATATGTAGACAACTCAAATATCAGGGCTCGGTTGCATTCTCTTTCCTTCAATTTTGGTTTCCCCAAGCAGAGGTCGGGTCAAACATGCCAACCTATCCCATAACATTATTCAAACTTGTTCCAACCTTCGAAACGCTCAGAACAACCTATCAAAATCAAATTTCGCGTCGGATTCAAGCCTAAGGATCTAAGTCGCTCTTTTGATCTAAACCCAACCAAACTACGTCCGAATGACCTGAAACTTTGCACACACATCCCAAATGACATATCGAAGCTATAGCAACTTTCAGAATTCCATTCCGACCCTCGGATCAAAATCTCGCCTATCAACCGAAAATCGCCAAAATTCTAACTTCACCGATTCAAGCCTAATTCTACACCGGACTTTCAAAACTAATTCCGATCACGCTCCTAAGTCCTAAATCACCTCCCAAAACTAACCGAATCATCGGAACTTGCATCTGATCCCTCTAACTGATAAGTCAACATTCGGTTGACTTTTACAACTTAAACCTTCTTGAAAGAGACTAAGTGTCTCATTTCTTAGCACATCTACTTCGAACGCAAACTATTCAACGTGATTACATAAAACACGGATAACGAAACATAATAAGGTAGAGATGGGGAAAACGGAGCGGTAATCTCCCGAGACGACTGGCCAGGTCGTCACATTCTTCCCCACTTAAACAAACGTTCCTCCTCGAACGAGTCTAGAAACATACCTGAAGTCTCAAATAGGTGAGGATATCTGCTCCGCATATCCCGCTCAATCTCCCAGGTAGCCTCCTCCACGGATCGACCTCTCCACTGAACTTTCACTGAAGCTATCTCCTTGGACCTCAACTTCCGAACCTGGCGATCCAAAATCGCCACTGGCTCCACCTCATAGGTCAAATCGTCATCCAACTGAATCGTGCTGAAGTCCAAAATATGAGACGGGTCCCCAATATACTTCCGGAGCATAGAAACATAAAATTCTGGGTGTACACTCGACATACTGGGTGGCAAAGCAAGCTCATAAGCCACCTCCCCAACTCTACGAAGCACATCAAACGGCCCAATGAACCGATGACTCAATTTCCCTTTCTTCCCGAATCTCATAACACCTTTCATGGGTGAAACTTTCAGCAAGACCTTCTCGCCAACCATGTAGGACACATCTCGAACCTTCCTAGCGGCATAACTCTTTTGCCTCGACTGTGCTGTACGGGGCCTCTCCTGGATTATTTTCACCTTTTCTAGAGCATCCCGAACCAAGTCAGTCCCCAATAGCCTAGCCTCGCCGGGCTCGAACCAACCAACTGGAGATCTACACCGCCTCCCATACAAAGCCTCATACGGAGCCATCTGAATACTTGACTGGTAGCTGTTGTTATAAGCAAACTCTGCAAGCGGTAGAAACTCATCCCATGAACCTCCGAAATCAATAGCACATGCACGCAACATGTCCTCTAATATTTGGATAGTACGCTCGGACTGCCCATCTGTCTGGGGATGAAAAGCTGTGCTCAACTCCACCTGAGTACCCAACTCACTCTGCACAGCTTTCCAGAACTGCGAAGTGAACTGAGTACCTCTATCTGAAATGATAGAAACTGGAACACCATGCAGCCGAACAATCTCTTGGATATAAATCCTTGCCAATCGTTCTGAAGAATAGGTGGTACACACAGGAATGAAGTGCGCGGACTTGGTCAGCCCATCCACAATCACCCAAATAGCATCGAACATCTTCAAAGTCCGTGGAAGTCCAACAACAAAGTCCATGGTGATCCGATCCCACTTCCATTCGGGAATCGTCATCTGCTGAAGCAAGCCGCCCGGTCTCTGATGCTCATATTTTACCTGCTGACAGTTGAGACACCGAGCCACGAATCCCACAATATCTTTCTTCATCCTTCTCCACCAATAATGTTGCCTCAAGTCCTGATACATCTTCGCCGCACCCGGATGAATGGAATACCGCGAGCTATGGGCCTCCTCCAGAATCAACTCCCGAAGCCCATCCACATTGGGCACGCAAATCCGACCCTGCATTCGCAACACTCCATCATCGTTGATTGTCACATCTCTAGCATCATTATGATGAACTCTATCCCTAAGGACAAGCAAATGCGGGTCATACTGACGCTCGCTGATGCGATCATATAACGAAGACCGAGAGACCACATAAGCCAACACCCGGCTAGGTTCCGAAATGTCTAATCTCACAAGCCTGTTGGCCAAGGCTTGAACATCAACTGCAAGAGGTCTCTCCCCAACTGGATTATATGCCAAACTCCCCATACTCACTGCCTTTCGGCTCAAAGCATTGGCCACCACGTTGGCCTTTCCCGGATGATATAATATAGTGATGTCATAATCCTTGAGCAACTCCAACCATCTACGCTGCCTCAAATTAAGATCCTTTTGCTTGAACAAATGTTGAAGGCTACGATGATCAGTGAACACCTTACAAGATACGCTGTACAAGTAATGCCTCCAAATCTTCAATGCATGAACTATGGCAGCCAGCTCCAAATCATGCATGGGGTAGTTCTTCTCATGAGGCTTCAACTGACGAGAAGCATAATCAATAACTCTACCCTCCTGCATTAGTACACAACCGATTCCAACTCTTGAGGCATCACAATATACGGTATACGAACTTGAGGCTGATGGTAGAACCAATACTGGAGCTGTGGTCAAGGCTGTCTTGAGCTTCTGAAAGCTCTCCTCACACTTGTCCAACCATACAAATGGAACACCCTTCTGAGTCAATTTGGTCAAGGGCGATGCAATGGATGAGAATCCCTGAACAAACCGATGGTAATAGCCTGCCAACCCAAGAAAACTACAAATCTCTGTGACCGAGGACAGTCTAGGCCAACTTTGAACCACCTCTATCTTCTTTGGATCAACCTGTATGCCCTTGCTGGACACTACGTGCCCCAAGAAAGCCACTGAATTGAGCCAAAACTCACACTTAGAGAATTTTGCATAGAGCTTTTCCTCCCTCAATCTCTGCAGTACAACCCACAAATGCTCTGCGTGCTCTTCCTGACTACGCGAGTACACCAGAATATCATCAATGAATACCACAACGAACGAATCTAGATAAGGCCGAAATACATTGTTCATTAACTGCATGAACGCTGCTGGGGCATTGGTTAGCCCGAAAGACATAACAAGAAACTCATAGTGACCATATCTAGTCCAGAAAGCAGTCTTAAGAATATTTGCATCCCTGATCTTTAACTGGTGATAACCCGAATGGAGATCAATCTTGGACAACACTCGCGCTCCCTGAAGCTGGTCAAATAAATCATCAATGCGAGGCAAGGGATACTTGTTCTTGATTGTTACCTTGTTCAATTGCCTATAATCGATGCACATTCTCATTGTGCCATCCTTCTTCTTCACAAACAGAACCGGCGCACCCCAAGGTGACACACTAGGCCGAATGAACCCCTTATCTAGGAGATCCTGAAGTTGCTCCTTTAATTCTTTCAACTCTGCTGGTGCCATACGATATGGTGGAATAGAGATGGGTTGAGTGCCCGGCACCAAGTCAATACCAAAATCAATATCCTTGTCCGGTGGCATGCCCGGCAGGTCTGCAGGAAAGACATCGGGAAAATCCCTCACAATTGGAGGAGAGTCAATGCTTGGAGTCTCAGCTCCAACATCCCTCACAAACGCAAGGTATGAAAGGCAACCCTTCCCAACCATACGCTGGGCCTTTAAGAACGATATCACCCTACTAGGAACATAATCGGTCACGCCACGCCACTCGATCCGTGGTATACCCAGCATAGCCAAAGTAACTGTCTTAGCATGACAGTCTAAAATAGCACGACACGGAGATAACCAATCCATGCCCAAAATGACATCAAAGTCTACCATGCTTAATAGCAATAGGTTCACTCGGGTCTCCAAACCCCCAATAGTTACTACACACGACCGGTACACACGGTCTACAACAACAGTATCGCCCACCGGGGTAGACACATGAACAGGTAAACCAAGAAACCCCGGGGCATACCCAAATAATGAGCAAAATATGAGGACACATATGAATAGATGGAACCAGGATCAAATAATACAGAGGCATCTTTGTGACAGACTGAAACGATACCTGTAATAACGGCATCTAAAGCACTGGCATGTGTCCTACCTGGAATAGCATAGAATCGAGCCTGGCCACTGCCTGCTCAACCTCCCCCTCTGGGGCGACCTCTGGCTTCCTGACCTCCACCCCTAGCTGGCTGCGCGGGTGGTAAAGTAACTGGAGCAGAAGTCGAGGTTTGACTCCTCTGTTGGGACGATCTAGCACCACGATGAGGACAATGCCTCCACATGTGGCCCATCTCGCCACACTCATAACAGTTCCCTGGTGCTCTAGCAGACGCACTCGGCATAGAAGGACCTTAGGCTGACGGAGCACGAGTTGGAAGGGCACTGAGTGATGACTGGCCCTGCGGCAGCCCATGATAACCACGACCTGCATATGCCCCACGGTACTCTGGACGAGCTAACTGAGAAGGCCTGAAGGAACGACCTCTACCTTGCTGAAACTGGCCCCTCGAAGGAGTACCACTATAACTGCCCGATCCTCGAGGCCTCTTAGCCTCCCTCTCTTCTCGCTCCTGACGGCGAACCGTCTCAATCTCGCGAGCTATATCCACCACCTCCTCGAAGGTAGCACCCAATACTTGCTCCCTGGTCATAAGAATACGGAGGTGATAGTTAAGACCATTCACAAACCTCCTGATCCTTCCACGATCAGTCGGAACCATCCAGACAGCATGTCGAGCCAACTTAGAAAATCTTGTCTCATATTGCGACACAGTCATATCCCCCTGTCGTAGCCATTCGAACTGTCTACGCGGCTCCTCTCTGCGAGACTGCGGCACATACTTCTCCAAGAAAAGAGCGGAGAACTGCTGCCAAGTAAGGGGCACTGCATCAACCGACCTACGCCTCTTATACGCCTCCCACCAATTAAGGGCAGCTCCCGTAAACTGAAATGTGGTAAGTGCCACACCACTAGACTCAAGAATCCCGGCTTTCCGGAGCATTCGCTGACACTTGTCAAGAAAACCCTGGGCATCCTCGCCCTCAGCACCACTGAATGACGGAGGCTGGAGTCTGCCAAACCTCTCAATTGACGCTACTCATCATCTGGCATAACTGGTACTATGAATTCCTGAGCTGGTGCAACCGACTGGGCTGGAGGTGCCCCCGGCATCTGAAGTCCCTGCACTACCTGCTTAGGTGTACGGGCAATAGGGGTTTGATTGCCTCCCCCGGCCTACGAAGTAGTTGCGGCTATGGTGGCTGTAACCGTCTGAGCCAGGCCAGTGCAAACTGATAAGATCTGGGCCAAGGTCTCCTAAAGACCTGGAATCACAATTGGCACAGCCGGTGCCGCTGGAGCCTGATCTTGAGCTGGGGCAGCTAGTGGATTAACAGGTGCTGCCCTAGCTACTCTGCCTCTGCCACGACCACGACCGCGTCCACGGCCTCTTGTGGTCTCAATGGGTGGCACTGGTGGTTGTCCACCTCGTCCGATATCTCGCGTCCTCACCATCTGTGAGAGAATAGGATAACATAAGTTTTAGTGCTCGGATCAACAAGTTCGCACGACAAGAATTTCAAGAAAGAGTTTTCCTAAAAGGTTCTGCAGCCTCTCGAAGATAAATACAGACGTCTCCGTACCGATCCGCGAGACTCTACTAAACCCGCTCATGACTCGTGAGACGTATGTAAACCTAGGCTCTGATACCAACTTGTCACGACCCGAATCCCAGACCCGGTCGTGATGGCGCCTCTCATGAATACAAGGCTAGTCAATTCGAACTATAACTCGATTTAAGCAGTTAAGACAGTACTTACATATTTTAATAACAACAAATTGCGGAAACATAGCTAACCATCCCGACAACAGCCCGAAACCGGGGTGTCACAATGTCATGAGCAACTAATGAAATCCTAATAATAAGATTACTATTACAATATCTCTGGCACAATTGTTTGAAGAAAGTGGAAACAACAAGATAAAAGAGATACGGGGCTGCGGACACCAACAGCTACCTCGTAGTCTCTGAATCACCGCTCTGACAGTCATAGTCAATGCCTCGGAGCAGAATCAATAACGCCTGAATCTGCACACATGGTGCAGGAAGTAATGTGAGTACTTCCAACTCAGTGAGTAATAATCATAAATAATGGCGGAAAGCAAGAAAACACACAAAGCACAAGGCAATCCATATTGAAGCAATAAAACATCATTACAATAGTAAATCGGTGAGAATCAAGTAGAAACTCCTTTCAACAGGTGAAACATGTAAGTCTTTCCAGTAATAACATGAAATAAAAGAAAACATTTAAAACCGCCCCTCGGGATCAGTATCTTTTAAAAACACGCCCCTCGGGCAATATCATAAAACAGTATCAGCCCCTCGGGCATATCACATGGTACAACATCGGCCCCTCGGGCTCATCACATCACAATATCAGCCCCTCGGGCTATATTTCACATCACACTAGGTACCTGCGCTCACTGGGGGTGTACAGACTCCGGGATGGGCCCCTAACGGCCCAAGCGCTATATCATATCTCGTGCGGCCTGCCACCCGATCCCATTATATCTCGTGGCGGCGTGCCACCCGATCCGTATTTACATCATATCTTGTGGTAGGCGTACCACCCGATCCCATTATATCTCGTGGCGGCGTGCCACCCGATCCTATTTACATCATATCTCATGGCGGCGTGCCACCCGATCCCATTTACATCATATCTCGTGGTAGGCGTACCACCCGTTTCCTTTTTCGTCATTTAAAAATGTCATTTAAATCTCAAAACTGAGTAAAAGTGGCTGAGTTGTAAAACAGTAGGAAAACAATATGACTGAGTTCAAGTATTGAATCAAAACGGTGAGGAAACAGTGATACATGCCCCCGAAGGGTTCACATAACCGGCACGAAGCCCAAATATGGCAATCAGCCCAAATCATGATGATATCAAATAAGTTTCAATCAAATATGTAGTAAAAATCATCAATCGGGACGGACCAAGTCACAATCCCCAGTAGTAAACGACCCCACGCTCATCATCGAGCGCGTTCCTCACCTCAATATAGCATTACGATGTGCAAATCCGGGGTTTCAAACCCTCCGAGCATTATTTACAATCACTAGTCACCTCGAACCGGCTAAATTCTTAGCCCGCGACGCCTTTGCCCTTCGAATTGGCCTCCACGTGGGTCGAATCTATCCAAAACCAGAATGAATAGGTCACAATATGCTGTGGGAACAATGCCTAAGAGAAACAATCAGAAAATATCTAGAAATTACGAAATTAGCAAAAATCCGAGCCCCGGGCCCACTTTTCGAAATTCAGTAACTTTCACCTCAACGGGTTCCTTATCTCCCCACGAGTCCAACCATACAAAATTTATCGAATTCCTACATCGGTTCTACCTCCAAGTCTTAAAATCTAAGCTTAAGGGGTTTTTCACAATTTTTCCCAACTTAAATCACCAATTACATACTAGAATGGCAATAGATTTGGGTAATTTGACCAAGATTGAGTTAGGAACACTTACCCCGATGTTTCCCTTGAAAATCTTCCAAAAATCCCTTCAATATTAGTTGCAATCCAAGTTCTATGGCTCCAACTATATTCAAGAAGGCCAAAACTCCTTCTTTTAAGAATTTGTCCAAGAAAATCTCCTTTGGATATAGTTTTGACGTTGATTTGCTGTGATTTTATGGTGTTTGGAGGTGTTCCTCTTCGTGGGTAACGAAAATGGGTTTTGCATGGCAAATGGGCACTGATTTCTATTTATAAAGGGGTCAAAAATCGAGACAAAACGCCCCTGTCAGGCCAAAAATACGATCGCATATCTGTCCCATAACAGATATGCGGTCCGCATATTTGACGTGACCGTAGCAAAGGTAACCCTAGCCTTCACCGCAAATTTCAGTGTAAGGCATTTTTTGCGGTCCGCATTTTAAGAATGCGATCGCATTCTCTACCGCATTCTTGTCGTTAATTTTTGCTCAAAACACTGTCTTGATCTGCGGTTTCAATGTAAGATATGCCGTCCGCATGTTAGAAATGCGACCGCATTTCCTATCGCATTTCTGACATGAACTTTTTCCAAAAATCTATTTGAGTTTTCTATCTCATTGTGAGATATGCGGTCCGCATTTGAGAAATGCGACCGCATTTGAGAAATGCGACCGCATTTTGTCTCTGGTTTTTCTGCAGATTTTCCTTTCCAACGATGATATGGTCCGTTTAACCACCCAAAACTCACCCGAGGCCACTGGAATCTCAACCAAACATGCCAACCTATCCCATAACATTATTCAAACTTGTTCCAACCTTCGAAACGCTCAGAACAACCTATCAACACCAAATTTCGCGTCGGATTCAAGCTTAAGGATTTCAAAATCTTCTAAGTCGCTCTTTTGATCTAAACCCAACCAAACCACGTCCGAATGACCTGAAACTTTGCACACACATCCCAAATGACATATCGAAGCTACAGCAACTTTCGGAATTCCATTCGGACCCTCGGATCAAAATCTCGCCTATCAACCAGAAATCGCCAAAATTCTAACTTCACCGATTCAAGCCTAATTCTACACCGGACTTTCAAAACTAATTCCGATCACGCTCCTAAGTCTTAAATCACCTCCCAAAACTAATGAATCGTCGGAACTCGCATCCGATCCCTCTAACTCATAAGTCAACATCCGATTGACTTTTACAACTTAAACCTTCTTGAAAGAGACTAAGTGTCTCATTGCTTAGCACATCTACTCCGAACACAAACAATTCAATGTGATTACATAAAATACGGATAACGAAGCATAATAAGGTAAAGATGGGGAAAACGGAGCGGTAATCTCCCGAGACGACTGGCCGGGTCGTCACATTAGCATTTACTTTTTCATTACTTATATCAATTGCATTCTGATTGGTCGTTTTGTATCTAATTAAATCACGTATCCTTAAAACCACTTATAAATTTTATTGTTATCCAATTTTGTGGGTAAACATAACTCTTGTCAACCGGCTCTGAGAATGTGAAGTACACGATACATATTAATCATTAGCACTCTTTGTATCAAAGATGAAAACTTAATGTATATAAATACTTTTTCCTTATTGGAGTAATTAAATTATAAATGTAATTTTGACCAAGAAGTAATGAATGAAACCTAATTGTTAATCTATATTACATTAAAAGAAGGAACCCTCTAAACTAAAACTTAAATTACTTAATTGTCCTTGTTATTAGCCTAATTAACCTAAAGATCATTAACTATCGTTCCGTTGTCTCCTTCACGGTTTTACATCGCTACTCTCGGCGAAGAGTCGGTGCTCTCCTCACTCTTCAGATTAGCATCTTAACATGCCTTCATTGAACAACGTCTTCTTTCTTTACTTTTCTTACCAAGTTTGTGTGCTTAATCCTTGGTGATATCTATGTCCAGCAAAAATATACTCCTAAGTTTAATTTTTTATTTACTTAGAAGATCAAATTTCGATGACTTACTGGTTAGTATTAGTTAATTGTGACAATTGCTTTTGGATACGGATATTTGGCTATTTTAGTTTATTTAAAGTTTCTGTGGGGCTTTATTTTCGAAAAGAGAAGGGAAGTTTCTTCCCGTGAATCACTTCTTCTACTTTGTTATTTTAGACGTTTGCCCTTTATTATCTTGTTTGTGTTTCTCTGCAATTATAAACCATCCATTATTGATCACAAACTTGTGTTCAAATTACATATTCCCAATTAATTATGGTGAGAGAAAGCAAATGATGTAATTTCTTAATTTCTTGATAAGATGAATAGATCATGTCCTACAGATTATGAATTGATGAGAGTATGCTTCTCTAGGTGTTTTTTGTACAATTTCTATGTGTTCTTATATGATTTTTCGTAACGCTCATAAATGATGATATTTTATTACTATCTCTTGACCATTGCAAAATTTTTGGAATAATTTAAGTTTTCTATTATAACTAACTCATTAATATATTTTCTACTGATTCCGTTTCTACAATAAGGTTGTAGAAACTAATAGTCTTTCAGTTGAGAACCATGTATGCTTTATTCCTAAACGAATACCCAAAAAATGATAATAAGAAGCAATAGGTTGAGGTTTATCTCCATGCTCTTAGGGAGTGTAAATATAACAAAGACAACCAAAGAATATTAAGTGATGGTTAGATTATAGATGAGAATTCCCAAGTAAAACATAGAATCTCATTAATTAGAAGGAAAAATAGGACTTCGAACGAGAAATAGATATAGATGCCGTCAAAGATGAAATACTTGCCATTGCTTGGACATATGGCATTTATTCGGAACGAACTTTTAGATTTTGGCGTTAGTTTAGAATAAACTTTCATTTGAAAATTGTCATGGTCAGTAGAGATGAAACTTCTCCTTGAAAATTCACACCATTATATATATTATGTGTTTTTGGATGTCACTTAGTTAATAGTACTCAATAACCATGTAGATATTATTCCAATTTAAGATTATTCATATATTCTGTTCAAGCACTTCTTTCCTGACCAAAATTCATTCTTCTCTCCTGTCTTTATTTTGCATATTTATTCTATGTGCAAAGAAAAAGTTTGCACATCGTGTTTTAGTTGTTCTTGGAATTGTATTTCCTTATCATTATAGAACATCGTACATTTTATGAACCGGTCAATTATTGAATATAAAAATCAAAAGATATTGATTAGATGTATTTATTGTGTTAATCCTTATATACACACTAGATGTGAGTATTCATTTGTTATTTTTATATGAAATATATATGGACTAAAAGTGCCAACATTCACATTTTTCTATTTGGACACTTGAGCTTTTATTGTTGAAATTAAAATATGAAAGAAATTTACTAATAAAAGAATAACAAAGAAACTTAGAAGGGAAGTAAACTAAGTAGTGATGGTTACTGTATAGTATTCTAACTCATGTTTGGATGCCGTCTAAATTTTATTTTATATATATCTTACATTAAATATCTATATTGTCGTGCTAATGACAATGTAATTAGTTCGAATTAGCCAAATTGATGAACTTTACTAGACTTCATATGTTCTTAATAGATTAAGCACTTCATATTTAATCGTTTCTATTTTCTTTTTATTGTTTCTTTTGTGTTGATAGACCACCGCATAAATTGTCCTTTTGTAAAAATAAAAAGCTAGATTTGAATACATTTTCTGCAAAGCAATACTAGGTGATTAGTTTCAGTTTCTCTTACGTCCATCATCTCTTTTTAGTGTTAGTTTTGAAGGATCGCTGGGAACAGAAACAAGCAACTCTCTAGCCAATTAGTCCGGTCACGAACAAGGTATGCAACCATAACATTTTCTTTAATCAAATATAAAAAATTAAAAAGTCAAGGAGATTCAACTCTCTATAAATATGTATAAACTAAAAAAATCTTACCTAGCAATATAAAGTATTCTTCTTTGACACCCCTTGATTAAATATGGCTTTGCACTTCTCACATTAGTAACTTTATATAGTATTTTAAGAGGATTATCAATGTGAACAACAAGAGTTCTGGTCATGACAAACTAACAGCATATGAAAGGAGCACTAGGAGTATTTTTTCTAGTTAAACTTCGATCATTCATTTTCGTAGGTTCACATGATATTCAATCATCTTCACCTCGACGAAAAAGTTAATATACGATAATTCGCATTAATCTATCACAAATGTTTTTTACTTTTTCCATTAGTGTATACTTATATACTCAAAGTTTTGTCCTAATAATATTAATATTATTTTATGACTTAGCATGTATAACATGACTTGACAGTTGCACGTGCCGAAAAAATAGTATATGTTAAGCAGCCGCCTAGGGAACAAGTTTGAAGATTAAAGCATGCAAGCTTGCTTGCATTTGTCACATAGCTTTTCCAATTAATTACTGATTAAAACGCTCATATTTTGTAAGAGACTGAACAAGTAACACAGAAACAAAATGTTACTATCAAAAGAGAACATTCATGATTTCCAATATTGTATAAGGAATACCATGCAGTTATCACCATCCACGAATTTTCTTTTCATTTGCCCCGGCATAAATTGTTCTACCGCTTTACAGATACGTGTTTTGGTAGTATTATTATATACCAACATATCTGGAAAAGTACTCAGACGGTTCTACCTTCCAATATATGATAAAGTACGGAAGTATTTTAGAGTAATATATGTAAACATTCATTTCCAGTGGTGTACACATAGGCATTACGTAGAGTCTAATTTTGTGTATATATTCTTCAAAATAGAATTTACCAACTGACACCTTATCATTAAAAAAATAAAAGTAGGCCACTGTGTTGGAAAATAGGTCTTTAATAAGACAAAAATGTGATATTTAGACTTGAGGAATCAAGCTTGTTAAAATTGACCTTTGTGTATAGGGTAAGGGCTAAGGAGTTATCAACTTTCATATTTTTCTTTATTATGCCTATATAAAATCTTATAACCACTCCAGTCACTTGACTTTTTATATAAAGACATGATCTTTCCATATTTCTCTTTCCTTTAATTACCACCCAATAATTTATCTTGATTACAGTTGCATACCCAAATTTTACACAAACAATATCTGTCTATTTTGTCAATTCAAGTGGAGGGTTTCTACCATAAATTGATATTATTACACAAAAATGATGCTTATTTATATTATTTTCAAGCGTCGGGAAAAAAAGAAAGTATATTATTTAAAAAGATACACTTAATATAATTTTTTTAGTGAGTCTTGTTTCATGACGATCCTTGATGAAAGCTCTCTCCACCATACTAGTCTTGAATTCCCAACTTTTCTTTCTAGTTTAATTAACCCCACTAAACTGTTCCTTACAAATACTTTAATTATTTATTCAAGGACGGATGCTTGTCTTTTCATATAATCTTCTTGATAAAATTCACACCACATTTTTATGCTGTCTAAATATATACTCTTTTTTCCAAGTCTTACCTCCGCGTTAGACCATTTAAATATCCCTCAAAGTACCCCTTATCATTTTCCGAGTTCTTTCCTTCCACCACTACACCAACTTGAAATCATTGCTTTAATTAGCTTCTACCAAAACGCCTTTCTTGATTCCTTTTCTACTCTTTATAAGCTGCTCGCCCTATTCATTTGAAGCAAAACCCTATTCATTTCTTGACATGGGTGAAATACTTAGTTATCACGTAGTTGGAAGAAGATGCCATGGAATGAGAGGTATTAAGTTAAATCCAAGAAAATTCTCAGTGCAGCGGCTACGTGTAAAGTTCTTGTATTTGTTCAGAATTTTCAGCAGATCCTGGCGATCATCTTTTAGTAACATTCTTCGTTTATTGAAGAGAAATAATAATTCTAGAAATTTGGTGAGGAAACAGGCAGATTATGGTATGTATGGAGGCAAAACTGATTATAGGTTGAAGTCTTTTGCACGTTCAAATTCATTTTACGCTGAAGCTATAGCAGATTGCTTGGACTTTATCAAGAGGAATTCTCTTTCACTAGAGGAAAAGCCAGTTCTCGGCCGTGAAAGTTAAAAGGTTGATAAGAGAAAGTCAGATATGCGGGCAAACTGATTCAAACATCATTGATACGTATATGAGATCGAGGACCCAAAGATTTTATTTAGAAATTAGCTGGAGGAGTATATTACCACGTTCTCTACTTATTTTCTTTATTGTCTCGCTCTTCTTTCATCTTTGGTTGTTTCATCATATGATATCTTAGCATTAGTTCAGGTGGAAATTGCCTTAGTTTTGATTCGAGAGAGAACAATTTTGAGATTCTCATTGTCTTTTTTCGTTTCTTTTTCCCAATATGTCCTTTTTTTTACATTGGACAGAGTTCTGTCTGTCCTAGTGTTTGCTCCTCTTGAAAGCTTTGAGGTATAGTGGACATTTCTAGGGAAAAAAGAGATCGTATATTTGAAAATTTAGTACTTATGTAATTATCGCTAACTTTGGCTTTTGTGTTCTGGCACTAATGTTGTGGAGCTGTGGCTTGATTATTTGATATTTAATTTGCACGTTAGCAATTGCATTCTTGGCGAAAAGTTCTTAATTCGCATAAATATTGAATATTCAAATGATATGTGCCACCACCTAAACCATTGCCATTTATTTGACTAACTAATAGCATGTTTCGCCAAGCTTCTCCAATGTCAAAAGTATTTTCTTTTCCTAAAAAAATCTACTTTTTTTTTAAAAATTCAACTATTTGGTCATGCCTTTAGTAGAAAAGAAAAGCTTTTGAGTAGATGCATAAGCAGTTTCGAAAAAGTAGAAACAAATAGCTTCTCCCTAAAAGTACTTTTGAGAAAAATATATTTATTAGCAGTTTTTAAAAGTTTGGTCAAATATTAACTACTACTTAGAAATACTTTTTAAATTAATTTACCAAACACTTTTCAAAATAAGCTGATTTTAAAAACTTGACCAAACCGGCTATAAAACTAACGAAGTTGATTGGAAAAAAGGAACGTATAAAGGAGCCAAACTTTGGAAAAGTTCACTTGTTGAGTCTCGTTGATGATTAAGAGTATTGTATTATCTAATTGTTGAGAGATTAAAGTATCTTTATCTTTGATCATTCCATATAGCATTTTTTTCTTAACCTTTTTTAACCGAAGTGAACCATTGTTCAAATACGATAGAATAAAACACACAAAAGATGCAAAAGGATATTTCTCCGCCGACAAAGTTGTCATACAACACGAAGGGAAGTAGTGTGATAAATGAGATTCCCTGATTAGAAAGTTTAGGTTAAAACTTTAAGAATGAAGATTGTTGATAAGGAGCACTTTCCTTTTAAATGAATCTTTCACGATATATTTTAGTTTAGACGGGTCAATAGCCCCCGAATACCAATGGTAAAAGTAAAAATTAAAGTTATCATCTATAGATTTGTTTGCTCCATTATACTCCCCTACCCGACCTTGGGATTTGATCACAGGCTCTTTAATTAGACATTTTAGCTTAGAACAACAAAATTTTCAAAGTTTAGGACCACAAATTAAGGTTAACTGTGAACAAGATTTGACATTTATTACAAACATTACATGAACTAGACAGAAACATGTAGAAAGTATGTATGGTTCATGTTGCAATTAATATCTTGGTAAAGAAAGAATGGAAAATCTTTATATATTTTTTGTTAAATGCAATTACGTCATAAGGTGGCGTTTAACTTTTATTGATAACAAAAATCAGACTATAAACTGAGGGAGATCAAGCACCATATACCAATTTACATGTTATGAGACAATTGATTTGGAGGGGACATACTTGAAAATTCAAAATAATATGAGGGGCTGATTAGTCAATATGGGAAGAAGAGTTAGTTATGCAGTTAGTAGTTAGTTAGATAGTCGGTGGTCGTTAGCTAACTGATAAGATGTTAGCTGAGCAGTTAAGAAAGGGGATTAGGAGACGTTAAAAGGGAAAATATACGATTGTAAATGACATTGTATGAATATTGAATAAATTCTCCCCCTCTATATTTTCTCTAGTTCATCTCTATTCATCTCATCTATTTAGATTGTTCAGAAGCTATTCCATTATCAGCTTTTTAGATGTTTACATTTCAATATTCAAACTCTTCCAATCTATTTCATTGGTATCAGAGGGGTGCATTCTTGGTCTGAAATCAAGCCGGAGACAATGAGGAACAATGAATTAAGGCGAGAAAATGACGAAATCAGAGAACAAATGTGGGTGCTAGGGGAAAATCTAGGCATGCTTTTGAGAGGATTCATCAATTGCTGACAAGCATGGTCGTTAATACCCCAGCTCTAGTTCCGTTGGTAGCAACTCCAAAGAACAACAATAGGGATCGAGAATCAGGAAACCCTAATCACAGGTATTCTAGGGTGGAATTTCCTAATTTTGATAGGTAAGATTTAAGTGGTTAGATATACAAGTGTGAGCAATGTTTTGATTATGAGGGAATGACAAAGGAGAATAAAGGTAAGATTGCCTCAATTAATGTGGAAGATAGAGCTTTGCAATGGCATCGAGCCATGATGAAAACTCGAGTAGGAAGGGGATTACCCAATTGGAATGATTAGCTAAGAGCCCTACATCGCAAATTCAGCCATAAGTTACAAGAGGACCCCATGGCTATATTAATTGGATTGAAATAGATGAGAAGTGTTCAAGAATTTCTAGATCAATTTAATGGGTTACTCAATCAAGTGGAATTATCCGAAGAGTATTCCATCAGTTGTTTATTGAAAGGCTTAAAGTTAGAAATCGAAGCTCAAGTTAGGATGTTGACACCGAGAACTTGGATGGAAGTTTATAACTTAGCTAAATTAGCTGAACATTCCTTGAACCTGCAGAGAGAACAGCGTCAAGTTGTTATGAGGAATTCTCGATCATTGCTACCTACTCCCACCTTTTGGAGCTCCAATTACAGGAACTATCCTAAGAATAGTAAAGGAGCAGAGGGAAGCAAGTCCTTTAGCAACAATAGACCAACACTAAAAGGATTAAGGAGACTAAAAGGGGCAGAAATAAATGCGAAGAGGGAAAAGGGGCTACGTTTTTTGTGTGATGAGTTGTATTGTAACGATCCGATCAGTCTTTCTGAGCATTTGCATTATGTTCAATGGTTTGAGGTCTGATATATTATGACTTGCGTGTATGGTCGATTTTGGTTCTTGAGTGGTTCGAGATTGATTTTGAAGGATGATTCTCAATTTGGAACCTTTACATTGGAAGAGTTGACCAAGTTTGACTTTTTCGTATTTTATCTCGGATTAGAGTTTTGATGGTTCTGTTAGGTCTGGATGGTGAATTTGGACTTAGGTGTATGTTCGAATTTTTACTTGGAGGTTCCTAGGTTGTTATGAATTAAATTGGCGAAAGTTGGATAGTAGAAGGTTTGAAAGGTTGATAGATTTGACGGAGAGTTGACTTTGTGGATATCAGGTTCGAATTTCAGTTCCAAAAATTGGTATAGGTCCATTGTGTCATTTCAGACTTGCATGAAAATTTTAAGGTCATTCCGAGTTGTTTTGATATGATTCGGCATGAGTTTTGAAAGTTGAAAGTATATTAGTTAATCAGGATTGAATTGATGTGCGATTCGTGATTTTGATGTTGTTTGGTGTGATTTGAGGTTTGAGTAGGTGTGTATTATGTTTAGAGATTGGTTGGTATGATTGGACGGGGTCCTGGAGGCCTCAGGTGAGTTTCAGATGGGCTTCGGATTATTTGGGGTGGTTTTGGCAGCTCAATTCTGGTGCTTTCGCACCTGCAACATTTGGTCAGCAGGTGAGAGACCACAGAAGCGGGTAGGGGATCGCAGATGCGGTGTTGTTTGAGCTGGGGGGTTTCCACTAATGTGGTTGTCTGTGTGCATAAGCGCGACTATAGGTGCATGTTTTGGTCCGTAGAAGCGAATTGTTGGGACTTAAGTGAAGTCAGCATCTGTGATGAATTTTCTGTAGATGCAGAATTGCATATGCGACTTAGGAGCTGCAGAAGCAAAAAGGATGGGAAGAATATATCTTGAACGAGGGTTTAATTTTATTTATCACATTTTGAGTTAGATAGCTCGGATTTCGGCGATTTTGGAGGGGATTTTTCATGAATTGGATTGGGGTAAGCGTTTTTTACTCGGATTTGGTTATTATTCATGATTTTTTCTTTGTTTTAGCATTTAATTGATGAATCTAAATAAGGAAAATTGGAAATTTTGTTAAATACTTTTCTAAATAAAATTTGATGAATTAAATATCGATTTGAGGTCGGAATTGGATGAATTGATATGGCTGGACTCGTATTTGAATGGGTGTTTTAAATTTGTGAGTTTGGTCAGATTCTGGGGTCCGGGACCGTGGTTGATCTTTTGGGTTTACTTTGCATAATTAATCCAAAATCATAGCTTTATCGCTTGAGCTTGTTTCATATGGCTTTAATTGATATCATTAATTTTTTTTTGGCTAGATTCGAGCCGTTCGGAGGTTGATTCATGCGGAAAGGGATTTTTAAGGCACTGATTTGGCTTGTTTTAAGGTAAGTGTCTTGCCTAATCTTGTGTAGGGGAATACCCCTTAGGATTTGGCCTTAATTATTTATTTGTATTGTGTGATAAGCAACATGTACTCGAGGTGACGAGTGTGTACACAGGTGTTATGTATGGCTGGTGATCGAAATAGACCTTAGACTATTAATATATCTTATTTTGGGGATGAATCGTATATGGATCATGCTCCATCACTTTGTGTCTTTGTGAAGGAGAGCATGTCACATGTTTTAGTTGTGGTAATACCTTATTTTTTAAAATCCCATCCGCATTTTACCATTTTTATGTCTGAAAGCACCTTGTTGATAAATTATCCCTTCATATATATGATGAAACCTTTGTATTGTTGTCTTTGTGGCACATGTAGGCGTGTTGTGTGGTTGATTGTTGTTGTGCAGAGTATAAGGGTGACATTTCACTATTGTTGATTGTGCGGAGTGATACGGGTAGCTATTATGCTATTGTCCAGGCATAGTGATACGAGTGGCTATTATGGTATTGTCCGAGCGGAGTGATATGGGTGGCTATTGTGATATTGTCTGGGTGGAGCGATACGGGTGGCTATTATGATATTGTTTGGGCGGAGTGATATGAATGGCTATTGTGATATTGTCAGGGCGGAGTGATACAAGTGACTATTGTGTTATTGTCAGGGCGGAGCTATACGGGTGGCTATTATTGTTGTGATGATAATGTGGGCACGAGATGTCATTTGTGTGAGTGTCACGACCCAAGCCGGAGGGCCGCGACTGGCACCCGGACCCTACTTGCGGTGTGCCGACGTACCTGTCATCAAACTTCTTTTATTGTCTATAAGGACCGATGAGGCTAGTATAAATAGCAAACAATAATCATAATCAGCTTAAACTTTCCGATAATAACATGTACGTACATATATAGTATGGCCAACAAGGCTGCAATGCAAGGACTATACAACAAAATATATTTGCCGACAAGGCAATCTCACTATACATAAGTTAACCCCTTGTCTATTGTCTATGAGCCTCTACAAGAAGATAAACAATGCAACCTGTGTTGGAACAGGGCTCTGACATGCCCATAATGCCTATAAGAAAATGCATACCAAGACCACGGCAATTCCGAAGAATGGATCTCGCCAATATTCGCTGAATTGGGCAACCTACTATGGTGGGGGAGCCTCGTCCATATGTCTGTCCGGACCTACAGCACGACACGCAGCATCCACAGAAGAAAGGACGTCAGTACGGATAAAGTACTGAGTATGTAAGATAAGAAAACATAAAATAAGAACAATAATATGCGTCACGATAAGAAACATACAACCTGTACAATCTGAATGCCTCTGAGGGAGTCTAACTATGAAATGCCTGATGTGCATATGCATATACATATATCCTTTTTAAAATGATCATATATATATATATATACACACACCTCTGTGGGCCTCATCATCATCATATACATACGCCTCTGTGGGCCTCATCATCATCATACCCAACTGATCAGTAGTTGCACAATAGGTGCCATACCTGGCCGACTATAGCGCGGCTCGGTGGAGTAAAATAGTTGTCGACTATAGCGCGACTAAGTAGAGTAAAACATATACATATATAGTTGCACAATAGGTGCCATACCCTACCGACTATAGCGTGGCTCGGTGGAGTAAAATAGATAATGCATGCTGGACTCATAGGAATCACACTTTCTGAACCTTTCAAAGAGATGTAAGGTCGAAGAAATAACATACATCAATCCTCCCATAAGAGGGGAAACAACATAAGCACTCCTAGCTTCTAAGAGTAGAGTATCTTTGAGGGCTCGTTCGTTGCATTGTGTATAATTAGAGTCGTGCAAAAGAAAAAAAGGGATAGTCTCACATACCTGGTATTCTCTGCATCAATTTCAAGCTACGCACTGTCACAATTCTTTAGTCTACAATGAATGAAACGATTCTATCGTTATCCTCTAAACGTTATAGTTACAATCAACCACAGCCCTAAATTTATATGGTGTTTCTCCACACCCTTCTTCCTCCAAAACTCCACAACAATATTAGTAAGACATGCAACCCAACAGCACCCTAAGACAACCACAACCCAGTCCATTACCAGTAAATAACTTGAACTCATGGCTTCCGATCACCATCCCGTGGGTTCTTACATGCATAGAATGAATTATCAAGAATTCCCAGGAGAAAGGGTGTATAAAGAAGAGCGGTAACTTACCTAGCATGTTGAATAACTCAGCTCTCTTCCTTGGTTCTTCAACCTCTAGGTTTTACTCCCAATTAGGGGATGAAAGAGAGGAAAATCAGTTAGGGCTTTTCCCTAATTCTTCAATCTCCAGATTTCTCTCCCCAATTAGAACTTTAAAGAGAGGGAAATTGGTTAAGGTTTGTGTGGGATTTTTGAGAAGGGGTCGTAGGGGGTTCTACTTGGTTTTGGGTTTTAGAAATGGTGAAATAGCTGGTCTATACTCCTTTTAAAAGTCGATAAATAAGTGACACACGTGTCTGACGCCTACAGGTCTGCGATCGCATTTACGTCGCAGAAGCAACATGCGGTTCGCATTCTGGACGCGAAACTCAGCCTAGAAATCTATCTCATTCTGCGATCCAGGAGGTCTGTTTTGCGGTCCGCATTTTCAGTATGCGATCGCATACTGACCGCATTCCTAAACATAGATTTCTGCCCAGAAATCTGTTTCAGTTTGCGATACATTAGGTATAATATACGGTTCGCATTTTGAAAATGCGACCGCACTTATGACCGCATTTCTGGCACTGATCTTTGTCCAGAAATCTGCCTTGGTTTGCGAAGCCCTTTGCTTTTTAATTTTTTTGACTTTTTGGACTCTTTTCCGGTTCTTAGGCCCTTATATGTAGACTATCTTACGGCGCAATCTAACGTACGAAATTACAGGTTGTAGCACTCTCCCCCCATTAGGAACATTCGTCCTCGAATGTAAAGGTTTACGCGGATTTTACTCATTGTGGATTCCGGTTGAGTTGCTCTTATAAATAGAGGACAAACTCGCAAGCAGTTAACTTAGCGTATGGTCCTCATAGATTATGCAAATTTATAGACACGTACATGATCTACATATTACCATTTGTATTAAGAAAGAGTATCCTCAAGTTATTGCTTACCTCGTAAAGACGCTCCTCCTTTTAATGCGTCCTGCGTTCCTCCGGCACCCTCATTATCTCCATTCTGGAATAGGTACGGGTATTTAGACTTCATGTCATCCTCTGCTTCCCATGTCATTTCTTCCATATTCTTGTTCCTCCACAATACCTTAACGGAAGCTATATCCTTTGTTCTTAGCCTGCGGACTTGTCGGTCTAGTATAGCCACCGGTAATTCTTCATATGATAGATCCTCTATGATTTGTACATCTTTGATAGGGACGACTCGAGAAGGGTCTCCAATACATTTCCTCAACATAGATACATGGAATACCGGATGCACAAGTTCCAATTCCGATGGCAATTCTAACTCATAGGCCACACGTCCAATTCGTCGAAGAATTTTATACGGACCGATATACCTTGGACTCAACTTACCTTTCTTCCCAAAACGCATGATACCCTTCATTGGTGAGACTCTCAGGAACACCCAATCACCAACTTCAAACTCCAGATCACGACGTCGGGCATCAGAATAGGATTTTTGCCTGCTTTGTGCCGTCTTCAATCGTTCCTGTATCACCTTCACCTTCTCAATGGCTTGGTGAATCAAATCTGGCCCATATAACTCTGTTTCACTGACTTCGAACAATCCACCAACTGGTGATCTACATCTCGTCCGATGTAGTGCCTCGTATGGGGCTATCTTAATACTGGAATGGTAGCTGTTATTGTAGGCAAATTCTATAAGTGGAAGATGGTCATCCCAATTTCCCTTAAAATCTAGAACACATGCTCGTAGCATATCTTCCAGTGTCTGAATAGTACGTTCATCTTGTCCTTCAGTCCGCGGATGAAATGCCGTGCTGAGGTTCACTTGTGTATCCAAACCCTTCCTATCGGTCTGATATAATAGACACCGGTACACCATGAACTCTGACAATCTCCTTAACATACAGCTTCGCATAGTCTTCAGCTGTGTAAGTTGTCTTAACTGGCAGAAAATGGGCACATTTGGTAAGTCGATCAACTATCACCCAGATGGAGTCAAACTTATGATAAGAACGAGGTAATCCCATAATGAAGTCCATATTAATCACCTCCCGTTTCTAGGTTGGAATCTCTATATTCTGAAGCAATCCTCCAGGTTTCTGATGTTCTATCTTTACTTGTTGACAATTGGGACACTGGGCTACAAATTCTGCAATAGACTTCTTCATGCCACCCCACCAATACTGCTCTTTGACATCATGATACATCTTTGTCGAGCCGGGATGGATGGAATATCGGGATTGATGAATCTCGTTCATAATCTTCTCTCGCAACCCTGCCACATTAGGCACACATAATCGGCCCTGGTATCTCAGTGTTCCATCCCCTCCGATCTCGAAAGCTGATGTATTATGTACAATAACACCTCCGTCCTTAGAGCCTAATAATTTGATTCTCATATTGGCTAGCTGATGAAGCTCTTTAGTCAACCCCCATTTACCTGCTTCAATGTGTACTAAGCTTCCCATTGACTTACGGCTGAGAGCGTCTGCCACAACATTGGCTTTATCGGGATGATACAATATCTCGACGTCGTAGTCTTTTAGTAATTCGAGCCAACGTCGCTGCCTCAAATTCAACTCCTTCTGGCTGAAGATGTATTGCAAACTCTTGTGATCTGTGTAGATGTCAACATGGACACCGTATATGTAGTTCCGCCATATCCTTAAAGCATATATTACTGCAGCCAATTCCAAATCATGGGTTGGATAATTCTTTTCATTCTTCTTCAATTGCCTTGACGCATAAGCAATCACCTTCCCACGTTGCATCAATACGCACCCCAAACCTACACCTGAAGCATCACAATATACCATATACCTTTATGTTCCCTCTGGGGGAGTAAGCACTGGCGCAGAGGTCAACCGATTCTTTAGCTCCTGGAAGCTACATTCACAAGCGTCGGACCATTGGAACTTAGTAGCTTTCTGTGTTAACTTAGTCAGTGGTGCCGATATAGAGGAAAACCCTTCTACAAACCTCCTATAATATCCTGCTAGCCCTAGAAAGTTGCGGACTTCTGACGGTGTTGTGGGTCTTGGCCAACTCTTCACTGCATCGATCTTCTGAGTGTCGACACTAATACCATCGTCAGATATCACATGGCCTAGGAATGCTACTAAGTTCAGCCAGAATTCACATCTAGAGAGCTTCGCATATAACTTGCGATACCGAAGGGTCTGTAATACTATCCACAAGTGGCCCGTATATTCTGTCTCTGAAAAGGAATATACTAGAATGTCATCAATGAACACAATCACGAACACATCAAGATAAGGCCTGAATACTGTATTCATGAGATCCATAAAAGCTGCCGGGGCATTTGTTAGCCCGAACGACATCACTAAGAACTCAAAATGCCCATATCTTGTTCGAAAGCTATTTTTGGAATATCCTTCTCCTTGACCCTCACCTGATGATACCCTGAACGTAAGTTAATCTTGGAAAAGTACTTGGCACCTTGGAGTTGGTCAAGCAGGTCGTCAACCCTTGGAACTGGATATTTATTCTTTATAGTAACCTTATTCAACTGTCGATAGTTGATACACATCCTCAACGACCCATCTTTCTTCCGCACAAACAAGACTGGCGCACCCCAAGGAGAAGTGCTAGGCCTAATATGATGTTGCAAGCCTGATGCCCACGAACTCTGATCTGGACCCGAATAGGTAAGTCGATCATATCGAGGTCTCTGAAATTGTGGAGGGGCACTAACTACAGGTGGCGCCGAACTCCTCGAAGACTGGGGCCTGACACTACTTCTGAAATCACCAGAATACCCAGCAAATCTCGTCCTCTTTTGCTGGCTCCTATTCTGCTCCCTATCTGCCCTCTGCTGGCGCTTACGATCCTTTAGGGTCTGGGCATAAGCCTGAATATGGGGAATATCCATGCCCTCTATCAAGGAGGCTGTCGTGCACTCATTTATGTTTCCGTTCACGAACAAATGAACCCTATCACTCATCTCGGCCACCATATGGGGAGCATACCTTGCTAAGGAATCGAACTGCATACTATACTCTCGCACACTCATGTTGCCTTGTCTAAGGTTCAAGAATTTATCAGCCCTGGCTCGTCGTACCTCAACTGGCAGGTAGTGACAAAGAAATTCCTTAGAAAATTCCTTCCACACAGGTGGGGAAGCATTCGGACCCCTAGATCTTTCCCAACTATAATTCCAGAAAACTGCTAAATCCCGTAACCGATAAGAAGCCAACTCTACTGCCTCCGTATCACTAGCATGCATAACCCGCAGTGTGTGATGAATCTGATCAATAAAAGTCTGCGGGTCCTCCTTGGTATCTGCCCCGGTAAACACTGGAGGATCTAGATTAATAAAATCATGAACTCTGGCACTAGCCGGTCTATCAGCAGCACTGGTATTCTACCTCTGAGTCTGAGAAGCTACCAAGCTAGTCAACAACTGTACCGCAGTCCACAAGTCCTGGTCTGTAGTACCAGATAGAGGAACTAGAGATGTTGGGTGGCTTCTAATGTCCTCCGGGGAAGGCAGAGTAGATGAGGTCCGAGATGGCATCTCACTCTGAGGCTCACTTTGGCCTTCTCCAACTTTGGGCACCTGACTGGTACCTTCTCCTGTATCTGTACCAAGCCGTCTACTAGTTGCTTGCTTCCTAGTCGAAGGCATCGCTGTAGGAAAACAAGGCGAATGCTAGGGGCGAACTCTTATGACTCGACTCTACACACGATCTAGATTTAGGAAGAAAGTAACAACCCTAAATGTCAGGCAGCCTCCTGATTATAAATGTGGCGCGCTGCACACCCATAATCAGGACTCCACTAGACACGGCTCATAGACAATCCCTAGGACACGACCTGCTCTAATACCAAGTTTGTCACGGCCCAAGCCGGAGGGCCGCGACTGGCACCTGCACCCTACTTGCCGAGTGCCGACGTACCTGTCATCAAACTTCTCTTATTGTCTGTAAGGACCGACGAGGCTAGTATAAATAGCAAACAATAATCATAATCAGCTTAAACTTTCCGATAATAACTTTCCGATAATAACATGTACGTACATATATAGTATGGCCAACAAGGCTGCAATGCAAGGACTATACAACAAAATACATTTGCCGATAAGGCAATCTCACTATACATAAGTTAACCTCTTGTCTATTGTCTATGAGCCTCAAGACAACCACAACCCAGTCCAGTACCAGTAATTAACTTGAACCCATGGCTTCCGATCACCATCCCGTGGGTTCTTACATGCATAGAATGAATTATCAAGAATTCCCAGGAGAAAGGGTGTATAAAGAAGAGCAGTAACTTACCTAGCATGTTGAATAACTCAGCCCTCTTCCTTGGTTCTTCAACCTCTAGGTTTTACTCCCAATTAGGGGATGAAAGAGAGGAAAATCAGTTAGGGCTTTTCCCTAATTCTTCAATCTCCAGATTTATCTCCCCAATTAGAACTTTAAAGAGAGGGAAATTGGTTAAGGTTTGTGTGGGATTTTTGAGAAGGGGTCGCAGGGGGGTTCTACTTGGTTTTGGGTTTTAGAAATGGTGAAATAGCTGGTCTATACTCCTTTTAAAGGTCGATAAATAAGTGACACACGTGTCTGACGCCTACAGGTCTGCGATCGCATTTACGTCGCAGAAGCAACATGCGGTTCGCATTCTGGACACGAAACTCAGCCTAGAAATATGTCTCATTTTGCGACCTAGGAGGTCTGTTTTGCGGTCCACATTTTCAGTATGCAATTGCATACTGACCGCATTCCTGATATAGATTTCTGCCCAGAAATCTGTTTCAGTTTGCGATACATTAGGTATAATATGCGGTTCGCATTTTGAAAATGTGACCGCACTTATGACCACATTTCTAGCACTGATCTTTGTCTAGAAATCTGCCTTGGTTTGCGATTTCAAAGTTAGATATGCGGCCCGCATATGGGTTTTGCGGTAGCATACCCTGCTTGATACTTACTAGTTAGTCTTTATACTTACTAGTTACCGACTGTGCTGTACTCATACTACACTTATGCACATTTTTTACAGATCTAGGTGTTGAAGGTAGCGGACCCAAGCTCTGAAATGACACAACGGACCTAAACTTCCAGAACTGAAATGCGAACCAGATATCCACAAAGTCAACTCTCAATCAAACCTATCAATCTTCCAAACCTTCAACTATCCAACTTTCGCCAATTCAAGTCATAACAACCTAGGAACCTCCAAATAAAACTTTGGACATATGCCTAAGTCCAAATTCACCATTCGGACCTAACAGAACCATCAACTCTAATCCGAGATCAAATACGAAAAAGTCAAACTTGGTCCACTCTTCCAATGTAAAGGCTCCAAATTGAGAATCATCCTTCAAAATCAATCCCGAACCACTCGAGAACCAAAATCGACCATACACGCAAGTCATAATAAATCATGAGAAGCTACTCAAGACCTCAAACCCCGAATGAAATGCAAATGCTCAAAATGTCGGGTCGTTACATTCTCCCCCACTCGAACGTGCCAAGAGTCATTCCAAACCCATCAAATCACTTTGTAATCTTATCATACACATGGTCAAGGGTGATCCCACGTCACCTCAATCCATATAAGCCTGACAACACAACCTAACCGAAGATTTTCTTCAACCTTTGCCCATAAACCTTCGAACCTAAATCTCTAAAATTCGAAGCCTATCCTAAGACCCGGAACTTGCCCCTATACACAGTATAACTCTAAACAAGCTGGACCAAGCCATAACCTTACTCAAAGACACAACCACACATTATACCACATAAGAAACATACTCATAGAAATATCCTCCGACTACCATAGCTGCTCATTACTAAATCTGGTACTGGTAACACACCTCATTCCAACTAAAACCTTGTTCCAAACCTTCACAATACCGCTAATGATGTAAGAAACATACGCAAACTCATAACCACTCACCCAGCCAACGAGTCATGAGTTCTCTTGCCGGGCCAGTACCATGCCAAACTCTACGCTGATTAATGACATTCTTATCCAAACATACCTTATCCAAGTCCGATTGTGCTGATTCTGGGTTCAATGCGCTGATTCTAGGTTCAATGATCTCATCTCACCCCGCACAAGTTGTTCGACCGACAAGCCACACCAAATGCCCCTAGTTACATATGACGCAAATCTGAAAATCCTTAAACACCACATATACATCTTGAACTCATAAGAAGCTCTTCGAGAGTCACTCATCTCACCCTAATATCCAAGGTGAAGCCAATATGCATCAAACACCCCGTGCACTACCAATACATGAATGTCCAAAGAAGCAACCAAGCATTTCCTTTCCTTGCACAATACGTCCACAACGAGTATCAAACCTGAATCATCTCTAGACCCTAACATACCCATAAAGTGCAGTTCATCATATACTCAATCGATCTCCTGTTCAAAATCATCCTAGAAATCATCCTTTTCAAGCCACGGGTAACCCACGAACATCCTTTTGTCTAGAAACTCATATAACATCTGACCATGCAAACCGGTCGTCGATAGTAGACTACCCCCATTGGATCAAACCCAAAGAACACATTGTCTAAAACCCATAGTAATCTTCCTTCATAGCAGTCCCGATCCTATACCATTGATCAACTGAATACTTCATAAACCTACGTACCGCTAATCATAACAAACTTCAAGAACTCTACCATGTGCATATTCACTCTTGTGATGGCCATGCAATCTTTCTCATGCTATCCGAAATGGTAGTATATGCATTCTGCTGAATAGAAGCCTTATGTGAACCACACAGCCTCAAATCTCCTCGTAGGAGATAACCCACATGCTTAGACTCTAAGCAATATCTCTCTATGGCTCTATTATAGTCACAATCGTTATGCAATCAATCCTTCTGAGTCCACACTCGTCAACCAAATATAAGAATCTCCTTCGCCCTCCACCAATAAACAAGTGAAAGACCTACCAACACATCCACACCCAAGTCTGGACAACACATCAAAATGATGATCAAGCACCTGTAGCCCCTCATAGAGACCGAACAAGGGTGACTAACATGGTCCACCACAATAGAGTCTCCCAACGAGTATAGACACACAAATAAGAGTATCCAAAGAATCACAAGACATATCCAAATACGAAGCAAAGATAAGACGACACATATAAAATAGCAGAACCCGAATCAATAAAACTGATGCAACTCTATGATAGATCGAAACAATACATGTAGCGTCAACATCTGTTACAACGGCCTCGACCCTACCAAGGAAAGCATAACAACGGGCCTGGCCTCCTTTAGGACGTCCTCTACCCGCATGTCCTCCACCTCTAGCTGGCTGTGTAGGTGGAGTAGCAACTCAAATGGAACCCATAGCCTGATTACTCTGATGGTCCATCTCTCTGAAGTTTGGGACAATCTCTCATAATGTGCCTAGTATCACCACACTCAAAATAATCCCTCTACGGGTGTGGCTGCTGGTATTGAGTTTATGCCGGATGACTAGAATAACTGTTGTAGAAACCACGTGAAGTAGGCGCACTAAAAGATGGTTGTCTGATACGAGTACCCTAGGGTCCATGTATAGGTGGAGCACTATGGGTAACTTGAAGTGCGGACTAAACATGCCAATTGATAGAGCCTCTGCCATGATGGGCCAAAGCTGAAGAGCAGAATCCACTAAATCCTCCAGGACCTCGAGGCCTCTTGGCCTCCCTATCCTCCCTCTTATGGCCATGGATACGCTCCAACCTCCTAGCAATCTCCATAACCTGATGAAATGGAGTATCTATCTCCAACTCCCATGCATCCCAAATCAGAAACCATAACCGAGTCCCTCAATAAATCTGCGGACCCTCTCTCTAATAGTGGAAAACAAAGTAGGTGCATGACGAGATAACTCAGCAAACCTCATAGCATACTCGGACACAGTCATAGTCCCCTAGCGCAACTACTCAAACTCTGTGCATAACGTATCCATGAGGATCTGTGGAACGAACTCCCTTAAAAAGAGATCGGTGAATTGAGCCCAAGTAAGTAGCTATGCATCATCTGGCCTACTCTCCTCATAAGCCTGCCACCTTCTATATGCCGGACTCATCAGCTGGAAAGTGTTAAGGTCGACCTCGCTCAACTCCACTATGCCCACAATGCACAGAATACGATGACACTGGTGTAGAAAACCATGTGCATACTCAGAAGCCGCATCATTGAAAGTAGGAAGAAAATATCTCTTGAACCTCTCTAACCTCTTTTAATCCTCCTCTAACACCACTGGCCTAACCTCGGGTTGAACCACAATCACGGGCTGCACCAGCATAACACCTGTAGCCTGATCAACATGTGCTCGTTGCTTTGGAGTACGAGCGAAGGGAGTCTGAGCTCCTCCCCAGCCTGTGAAGTAGCTAGTACGACTAGGATCAATCCTGCCTGAGCCAAGGTATCGAACATGCTCAGTAAATGTGCCAAAGTCTCCTATACTCCTGGGGTAGCAACAGGCGCCTTAGGTGCGTGCTCCCCAACCGGAGCTACTAGTGGCCCCTCAACTGCTACTTAGGCAGGTGCTCTAGTTGTAGCATGTGTGCCTTCTCAGCCTCTACCTTGGCCCCAGCCTCTTGCGGCTCTAGCAAGGGGCGTGGGTGTCTGCTTAGCTAATCCGATAGTCCGTGTTCTCACCATCTGTGAGAGAATAAAAAGACAAAGGCTCAAACTCCGAAATCCACAAATGCGCACGTTAAGGAATGAAAGAAGTGAATTTTTTCTAATAGTTCCGTAGCATCTCGAAGATAAGTACAGATGTCTCCATACCGATCCGCAAGACTCCACTAAACTTGCTCGTGACTCATAGAACCTATGAACCTAGAGATCTGATACCAACTTGTCACGGTCCAAATCGCACCATAGGGGTCGTGATGGCACCTACTCTCTAAAACCAGCTAAGCCGACCACAATCTATTCTTAAATCAATAGCCATGATGTAATGAAACAAATTTTAACATAAATGCAGAAATATAAGTAATACAGGCAACATGAAAAAAATCACAATATACTCTCAGAACTTGGTAGTACAGAGTCATGAGCTCTAACTGAATACATAGAAATATCTCAGAATGCAATATTGTTTGGATAGAGAATTGACAGTAAAAATGTAAGAAAAGGACTCCAAGGGACTTCAATAACCAAAGCAGCTCTATCTTGAATCCCCGCGATCAAGAAGCTCTCACTACTTTTATTTGATATGGTTCGATATTAGTTTTGGAAGTTGAAAGTTTATTAGTTCAGAAGGCTTGAATTGAGGTGCGATTCGTGATTTTGGTATTGTTTGGTGCGATTTGAGTCCTTGAGTAGGTCCGTATTATGTTTTGGGACTGATTGGTGTGTTTGGACCAGGTCCCCGGGGCTTCGGGTGAGCTTTGGATGGGTTTCAGATCATTTGGGGTGGTTTTGGCAGCTTAGTTCTAGTGTTTTCACACCTGCGACATTTGGTCCGCATGTTCGAGTCGACATATGTGGGCGAAGGACAACATATGCGGTGTTGGTTGAGCTCTAAGGTTTCCACCGGTGCCGCTATGTGTGCGCAGAGGTGCGACCGCAGGTGAGCGTTTTAGTCCGTAGAATCGGCTTCGCAGGAGCGCTTGTTGGTGCGTAGAAGCAAAATTTTATGGATTTAAGTGAATTCCGCATCTGCGATGAATTTTCGGTAGATGCGTAGTCGCAGATGCGAACGAGGGATTGCATAAGTGAAAAGACTGGGCAAAATATATCTTGAATGAGGGTTTAATTCCATTTATCACATTTTGAGTTAGAGAGCTCATATTTGTGCAATTTTGGAGGAAATTTTCGCGATTTGGATTGGAGTAAGTATTTTTTTACTCGAATTAGGTTATTATTCATGATTCTATCTTTGATTTAGCATTTACTTGATAAATCTACGTGAGAAATTTGGGGATTTTAGTTAAAACTTTTCCAAATGAAATTTGATGATTTAGAGGTCGATTTAGGGTCTGAATTGGATGAATTTAGTATGGCTGGACCTATATTTGAATATGTATTTGGAATTTGTGAGTTTGGTCGGGTTTTGGGGTGCGGTTCTGGGGTTAATATTTAGGGTTGACTTTACATAATTAAGCCAAGATCATAGCTTTATCGTTTAGGCTTATTTGCTATGGCCTTTATTGATATTGTTAAGTTGTTTTAGCTAGATTCGAGCCATCAGATAATTGGTCATATGCTGAAAGGGATTTTTAAGGAATACCCATTAAGATTTGTCCTTAATTGTGTTATTTGTGTTGTGTGATAAGCAACGTGTACTGACGAGAGTGTACATAGGTGTTATGTGTCATGACCGGAGAAGATGTAATGCTATTAATATGCCTTATTTTGGGGATGAATTGTGTATGGAACATGCTCCATCATTGTGTGGCTATGTGAACAAGATCATTACCCATGTTTAAGCTTTGGTAATACCTTATTTGTTAAAAATCCATCCGTATTTACAATTTTCATGTCTGTGTGCACGTTGTTGATAAACTATGATCTCATATCTATGAAGAAACTTTGGTAATGTTCTCTTTGTGATATTGTGGCACATGTAGGCATGTTGTGTGGTTGATTGTTGCTGTGCGGAGTATAAAGGTGGCATTTCACTATTGTTGATTGTGCGGAGCGATACAGGTGAGTGTTGTGGTATTGTCCGGGCGGAGTGATACGGGTGACTATTGTGATATTATTTAGGCGGAGTGATACGGGTGGCTATTGTGATATTTTCTAGGCGGAGCGATATAGGTGGCGATTGTGATATTGTCTGGGCGGAGTGATACATGTGGCTATTTTGATATTATCTAGGCGGAGTAATATGGTTGGCTATTGTATTATTGTCAGCGCAGCGTGATACAAGTGGCTATTGTTATTGTGATGATAATGTGGGCACGAGATGCAATTTGTGTGAGTTCTATGTGATGATTTATTGTTGAAACTAAGCATCTACTTGTTTTAAGCTGTTATCATTTATTCTAATTAGGTTATTATCGTTGTTCCCTGTTATACTTTTGTTATCTATCTTGACTTATTGCACATGTTATTTTGACTAATGAGTATCGAAATACTTAACCTTGTCACTACTTCACCGAGGTTAGTCTTGATACTTACTGGGTACCGACCGTGGTGTACTCATACTACACTTCTGCATATTTTGTGCAGATCTAGGTATTGGAGGTAGCGGACCCAGGAAGTGAGAGCTTTTTGATCGTGGGGATTCAAGATAGAGCTGCTTTGGTTATTGCAGTCCCTTGGAATCCTTTTCTTACATGTTTACTGTCAATTCTCTATCCGAACAATATTGTATTTTGAGATATGTCTATGTATTCTGTTAGAGCTCGTGACTTTGTACCACCTAGTTCTGGGAGTTGTGATTTTTGCCGTGTTGGCCTGTATCACTTTTATTTTTGTATTTATGTCAAACTTTGTTTCATTACATCATGCCTTTATTGATGTAAAAATGGATAAGTGATCGTCTTACCTAGTTTTAGAGACTAGATGCCATCACAACCCCTATGGTGGAATTTGGGCCGTGACATGTATACACCTGGACATGTTTGCAAGAAATGAAAGCAATTGTTTATCTTAGAGGTGGATGAGGGTGGTGAAGAATGGGAAGTGGATGACTGCTTTGTAGAAGTAGATAATACTGAAGAATCCACATTGAATGCTAGAATGTTAGTCCATGCCCTTGATGGTACAGTGGATTACAAGACCATAAGGGTGAAAGGGGGAGTGAAAGGGAAAATGGTGCATGTTCTCATAGATTCTGGGTCGACTCACAACTTTATGGACCTGGGAATTACTAAAATATTGGGATGCAGATTTGAAACAATTCTAGATTTCTCAATGTCAATCACTAATAGCAGCATGATCCATAGCTCATTGATGAGTAGAGGGATTGCTTGGAGAATTCAAGAACTAGAATTCAAGTTTGGTATGTTAGTGATGCCTTTGTGATGAGCTGATATAGTATTGGGAATTCGATGGCTCATTATATTAGGAGATATATGGTAGAATTTCAGGCAGTTAAAGATGGAATTCCAAATATGAGGAAAGAAGGTATCACTAAGGGGAAGTCCACCTGGGAATCCAAAGATGACAAATTGCAATAGAATGGGGAAGCTATTGAGTAATTTCGGGAAGCTAAGCATGATTGTTTATGGCTCAGGTGCAATCTATTGAGCAATAAGTTGCTTGTTTGCACTATCAGCAGTTAGATGTTTCCAATGATCTGCAGAAGTTGATTGATCAGTACTCCTATTTTTTTGAGGTTCCTACCAGTCTACCACTTTATAGGGACCATGACCATAAGATCATCCTAAAAGAAGGTGAGCCACCAGTGAGTGTCAAACCATAGAAATATGCAGCCAGCCAGAAGGATGAGATAAAGAAGATGATCCAAGAAATGCTAGATACATGGGTTATTCAACCTTGTGTAGATCCTTACTCTTCTCCAATAGTTATAGTTAAGAAAAAAATGGAACTTGGAGAGTATGCTTTGATTATAGGCAACTAAACAAAAATGTTCTTAAGGATACGTTTCCTATTCCTGCTATTGAAGAACTGTTGGATGAATCGGGAGGTTCAAAATATTTTTCTAAGTTGGATTTGAGAGCTGGTTACCACCAAATTATGCTGGCTGAAAAGGATATTGAGAAAATAACTTTTAGATCTCATAATGGACACAATGAATTTCTGGTCATACATTTGACTTAACAAATGCATCATCAAGGAAGTTCATGTTGGTATTCTTTTGATGATATATTGGTGTATAGTTCTACTTGCTTTGACCATTTACTGCACCTAAAAGAAGCTTTTATGCTGTTGAAGCTGAATTTTTTGCCAGTGAAACTGAGTAAGTATCAATTTGGACAAAAATATGTTGAGTATTTTGTTCACATTATCACACAACAGGGTTTGCTTAAGCACGTTTCGTCGCGTTCGAAGTTAGTTGAAATGAGTTTGAAGCTCAGAAGTTGATCAATTTGATTTTGAGGTGTGATTCTTGGTTCAATATTATTTTATGTGTTCCGAGGTTTCGAAAAGATTCATAGTATGTTTATGGCCTTGTGGATACATTTTGAAGGGGTCCCAGATGGCTCGGGTGTGTTCTGGACCACCCGGAGCAAAGTTAAGTTGGCTGAAAATTTGCTGGTGTGCTGGTGTGATTCGCGATCGCAAAGGTTGTCCCACGATCGCGAAGAAGCCTAGAGGAAGGTCTGATATGTGAAGAAGTAATCGCGAACGCGAGGGAGGATCTAATCCTTCTTCGTGAACTTGTAGACAACTTTGCGAACGCTTAGAAGGGGGAAGCTGAGCTGCGCTGGAAGGCATTTGGCCTTTGCGAACGAGAATGGGTGATCGCGAACGCTGAAGGCTAGGAGATGGTTCATCTGGAACGCGACCAGGAGGTCGCTAATGCGAAGGGTAAATTTTGTCAGCTGGGAAGTTGGTGTTCACGATCGCGAGGGACTTTCGCGATCGCGAAGAAAGGAGACCTGGGCAAGCTTGATTTTATACGGGACTTAGCTCTCTTTTCTCTCATTATAACTTGGTCTTGGTCTAAATTGATAGCACTTTTGTATGGGATTTTCATCAACATCAATAGGTAAGTGATCTCTACCAAATATGAGTTTAATACATGGATTATGGGAAGATTTAAACATGGTAATTAGTGAAAATTATGGGATTTTGTTGGAAACCTAGGGTTTGGTAAAAATGAGATTTGACACAAAATTGATCATGAAATTGGGAATAAATTATATATTCGAGTTTGTTAGGTTATGGGTAACAAATAACTTCAAAACTTTTTAGAATCCGAGCACGTGCGCCTGTGGGTGACTTTTTGGACTTTCCAAATTGGGTTGAAAAATTACTCTAATAGATGAATTATGAACTTTTGAGCATATATTAATTGGTTTGTACCATATTTAACTAGCTTTGGATTGCTCGGCGGCATTTGGGAACTTCTAGTGAGGTTTAAGAGCCGAGTAGTGAGCTTGGGAGCGAAGTAAATCTCTTGCCTAATCTTGTAAGAGGTAATTATGCCCGCAAGTGTATTAATTGTTGTGTGATACTTGTTGTGGGAGCTACGTAGCACGAGGTGACGAGAGTCTGTACATAGCAAGATTCATGCTTATGTCCGGGTAGACCTAGATTCACATCATGCTTTAAATATGCTATTTGGGTTAATCTTGTTTGTTTGATTTCTTTAATTTATGACTGAGATTTGAGACTTGAATAAAAATAGAGATTGAGCCTCTTACCTTAGAAATTGTGAAATATTAATCAACGGTAGTTCCGTGTCTTCTCGACTCGCATGTATTTTCGCAAGTGGGAGAGTTTCTCTATTCTTATGGGATCGGACCGTTCGCCTTGGAAGGATTACGTAATACTATTCTTATGGGATCGTGTCGTTCACCTCGGTGGTGTTATGTAATACTATTCTTATGGGATCGTGTCGTTCGCATCAACAGTATTGTGTAACACTATTCTTATGGGATTGGGTCGTTCGCCTCGGCAGACTCGTGCGTGACACTTGTGATTTGATTTAGTGTTGATATCAGTTGATATTATGCCTTCGGGGCCGGTTATGACATCTTAGTGATTTTTTATGATCCATGTTGGAAATTTATTATTAAAGCTTATCTGTTTCGTTGTTACTTGTGTTTCATACATGTCTACTTTATGTATTTTAATATTTTGACCACTAATAAGTGTCAAGTCGATCCCTAGTCACTACTTCTACACGGTTAGGCTAGATAATTACTGGGTACACGTTAATTTACGTACTCATGCTACACTTCGGCACTGATCGTGCAGGTACTGAGACAGGTACTTCCAGTGGTTACATGGGCGCGTAGACGCATTTCACAGATGCTTTCCTTACTTTGATCTGCAGCACCCTGAGTCTCCCTCTACCTTATCTACTCTTTCTGTCTATTTCATTCAGAGAGTAGCTATAGTAATTTTTGTATATTCCCTAGATTGCTCATGCACTCGTGACACTGGATTTTTGGGGTTCGTAGTGGACTTTCACAGTTGTACTTTTTGTTACTATCACATTACTTTATGTACTATTCATACCCGTTATTTTGGAAAAGTAGTGCGTATATTTCCATGAGTTTCATATTTAGTTCCTATTTATTTAATGAAAATTTCTAGGTTTAAAGGCTAAATTAGATAATTAAATTGGAGGTTCACCGTTGGCTTGCCTAACCACATCGTTGGGCGCCATCGCGACCTATTATGAGATTTGGGTCGTCACAGCTTCCCAGTGCACCATCATAATAATATTCAAGGATTTGTTGCTTTAAGGATTTGTCTGGACCCATAAATACTCTGCCCTTCCTGTATAAATCACTTTTCTTTGGCATATATAGCGCATTGGCAATAGGGTTGGCTTTCAGCTAAGAAATCAATGTCTACAATCTGGGGTCACTTGCATAAGAAACTCTCATCTTCTCTAGAAAATAAGATGTTACAGTACTTATCATTCACAGTTGGGGACATCTGGATAGTGCATCTGCTGCTATGTTCTTCTTCCCTTTCTTTTATGTTGTTGTGTAGTCATATCCCCATCGACATAACTAACCACTTCTGTTGACTTGGGGTTGAAATTCGTTGTTCAATAAAATACTTTAAACTCTGATTATCAGTCTTAATTATGAAATGTCTGCCAATCAGACAAGGTCTCACTTCTGTATAGTACTCACTAAGGCCAACATCTTCTTCTCATAAACTGACAGGGTTTGGTGTTGAGGGCTCAAAGCTTTGCTCATGAATGCTAGAGGGTTCTATTCTTTATCATTACCTCATATGCCAAATCCAGAATTATTAGTTTCTATAAAACTTCTAATTCAAAGTTTAGAAGAGCCATCACAAGAGCTAAAATCATAGCTTCCTTAAGTTGCTCAAAGGCTGATGTGGCTTTTGGTGTCCACTCTACCTTATCCTTATTTAATAACCCATCTAATGGTTTGAAAATAATCTCATATCCCTTCAAAAATCTCCTATAATATTCAGTCAAAACTAGGAACCCTCTTAACTCTGCTATAGTTTTGGGAATAGGCCAATCTACCATGGCCTTAATCTTGGTTGAATCTGTAGTGAAAGGAGATGGTACGAAAGTGTCAACATAGCGGAATTGAACTCTGGATGTAATTCCAGGACTTTTGGGATGGATTGACACCAACCTCACAAAGAACATTGAGTAACACAGTCGAAGGCCCATTGATGAAGAAAACTCCAGAGAAGATAGTCACAATTATAGATAAGTTATCTGAAGATGCAAATTAGTGGCCATCTGCAATAACTGAAAGAAGAAGATCAATTGATCACCAAGTTGATGCTAACGCATATGTGGAGGTACAGCTTGATGTCATGGCCAAAGAAACAAGGAAGTTGACTTTAGCTTCGATACTGTGATGACCCGATAGGTCATCTAAAGTTTTAAACCTTAATTATGTGTTTCAAAGTCTCCAATAGCTTCTTTAACCCTTTCTCAATTTGTGTGCGCAATCCGAGTATTTTTCGGGAAGGTTTTTATGTTCAAAGAAAACTAATAAAAAATAAACTTTTGCCTTAAAAATTTATTTGAGTTGACTTCGATCAATAATTTTAGCAAAGGGACCCAAATCTGTATTTTGACGGTCCCGGTGGGTCCATGTCGTGATTTGAAACTTAGGCGTATGCCCGGAATCAAATTTGGAGGTCCCTAGCTCGAGTTATCACTTTTTGTCAAAAATTGAAAGTTTAAAGGTTTAATAACTTTAAGGATTTGACCAGTATTTGACTTTGTTGATACCAGATTCGTATTTTTGTTCCAAAACTGGTATAGGTCCATTACTATATTTATGATTTGTCTATCAAATTTGGTGTGAAACGGAGTTGGTTTGACGTGATTCAGATGTCCGGTTGTTAAAATAGAAGTTCTAAATTTTCCTTGAAAATTTCATTTGATTTGGTGTTCGATTCATAGTTCTAGGCGCTATTTTGTTGTTTTGATTGCGCGAGCGAGTTTGTATGAGGTTTTCGGACTTGTGTGAAATTTGGTTTAAAGCCGCAGGAGCTCGGGTGAGTTTCGGATAGGCTACGGATGATTTAAACGTAGAAAAATCTGGTTTTTTTTGACTTCTGTTGGTTTCTGGTGTAATGTACTTAGCGATCGCGAAGCCACTACTGCGATCGCGAAGGGGGAACCAGGCAAGGGAGGATTTTACTCTATGCGAACACGAAGGACTATACGGGAACGCAAAGTGGAGGAGGGGGGTTGCCCTTCGCGAAACAATGTATTGCGAACGCGTAGCTTTGTGGACCTGGGGGAGGGGAACTGACTAATACTCTTCGCGAACGTGGCACAAAGCTCGCGACTGCGTAGGCTGGTGGGTGTAAGCCTTCGCAAATGCGAAGGGTATCTCACTAACGCGTAGGCTATTTGAGTAGCTGTTTCGCGATCGCGTCAGGCCCTTCACGAACGCGAAGAAGGGCTGACGCCCAGTGATTGAAAATAGTCCCAAAAAAAGGGGATTCTTCGATTTTTCATAAAGTTTCCATTAGAACTCGGCCTAGAGGCGATTTTTAAGAGAAAACTCAACTTCAATTCATAGGTTTGTACACTTTAACTCATTTTCTTCCATTTTTAACATCACCTATTAATTTCTAGCCCTAATCTTTATTCTTCCATGGTAGAAAAACTAGGGACTTAGGAAGAATTGAGGGTTTTTGCAAAATTTAGACCTCAAATTGAAGTCGGATTCCGACACTAATTACATAATCGAGCTTGGGGTGAATGGGAAAATGGATTTTGGTCCGAACCTCAAGTTTTGACCAAGCAGGCCCGGGGTTGATTTTTGACTTTTTGGGGAAAATTGTGGAAATCCTAAATTTATGCATTGTAATTGATTCCGTTAGCAATATATGACATTATTGAGTTAGTTGTGATTAGATACGAGTGGTTTGGAGATAGATTCTAGGGGAAAGGCTCCGGTAGAGCTTTGAGTCGGCTTTTGGAGCGAAGTAAGTATCGTGGTTAACCTTGACTTGAGGGGTTAGAACTTGTTTGCCTATTTGCTACTTGTTTAAATGTTGGATACAACGTATATGTGAGGTGACGAGTAGCTATGCGTTGTTATTGGGTTAAAGCATGCGGGTGATACTTGTTTCTTGTAATCTATCTCTTTCTTCGATCATGATGCCCATGCTTAGACTAGTTAATCGATAAATTGATCGTTTTTCCGTACTTATGAGCTTTCTGTGATAATTGAGTATTGTTTGTGAAATTGAGATTGGTATTGTGGAATTATTTGTTGACGTAAGACTTGGTATTGCTTATTCCATCTCCCTATTTTTTACATGGTAAGGGAGAGTGTTAAAGCACGCAAGGTGATGTCGTGCTTTATTTGAGAGTTAAAGCACGAAGGGTGATGCCGTGTCGTATCTATTGATTCATGGTGAAATAGAGAGTGAAAGCACGAAGGGTGATGCCGTGCCGTATTTATCATTTTTATGGTGAGATTGAGAGTAAAAGCACGAAGGGTGATGTCGTGCCGTTATAACTATTTCATAGTGAGGCTGAGAGTACAAGCACAAAGGGTGATGCCGTGCAATTTTATTCATTATGCTTGTTCATTTTGTTGATTGAAGGTTTATTGACTGATTCTTGTTATTATTCCCTGCTGTAGTTACCGTATCTTGTACCCCTTTTTGCATGTCCCTTCCCAATTGTACTTGTTAATACATTATTTGTTGTTATTTTTTAGGTATATTTCCATCTGTACAGGTTAAATTACATGGGGTGTCCTGTCATAGCCTCCTCACTACCTCGTCGAGGTTAGGCTCGACACTTACGGAGTACATTGGATCGGTTGTACTCACACTATACTCTGCACTTCTTGTGCAGATTTTGGTACTAGTCCCAGCTATCCGTGAGGCGTATCAGCTCGGGTTGACATTTGGAGACTTGAGGTAGATCTGCTGGCGTCTGCAGACCTTGAAGTCCCCTTCCACTTCCCTTATTTACTGTCCTTTTCATTCGAGACAGTTATATTTATTTCAAACCCTATTTGTAGAGATTCTAAAAGCTCGTGAACTTGTGACTCCACATCCGGATTGTACTTAGATATTATTGGTTTTACTTATTTGAATTGATTATAAATTGGCTTAAAGATCCTCTAACGTTGGCTTGCCTAGCAAGTTAAATGTTAGGCGTCATCACGGCCCCGAAGGGTACAAATTCCGGGTCGTGACAAATTGGTATTAGAGCACTAGGTTACTTAGGTCTCACGAGTCACGAGCAAGCTTAGTAGAGTCTGAAGGATCAGTACGGAGACGTCTGTAATTATCTTCCAGAGGCTATGAAGTTTATGAACAAATTTCACTTTTATTCTTTTCTATCGTGTGATTTTATTCTATTCATTGATGATTGAACTCTTCCGTTCTTGTCCTCCCACAGATGGCGAGAACACGTGCAACATCTTAAGCTAGACAACAGCCGGAGCCCTCAGTGGAAGCTCCTACTAGGGATAGAGGACGAGCACGAGGTCGCCCAGAGGCCGAGGCAGAGGAAGAGCTCAGCCTAGAGCTCGAGCTCGAGCACCAGCACCAGCAGTGGAGCCTCAGGCAGATTTTGATGAGGAGGTTCCGGCTCAGATTGTACCTGTTGGACCAGCTCAGATCTCGGAGGGGTTCATCGCCACCCTAGTGCTTCAGGATGCTCTAGTATGTCTGGTGGGCCTTATGGAGAGGGTGGCCCAAGCCGGTGCATTTCCTGTGGCACCAGACGTCTCTTAGGCTAGGGGAGGAGCACAGACTCCCACTACCCACTCTCCGGAGCAGATGGCTCCCCAGTATCAGTCTCCAACAGCTCCGCCAATTGGGGTAGTTCAGCCAGTTATTGCAGTACAGGTCGGTGATAGGCCCGCCATGTCTTCTTAGGCATTAATGATATTGGACAAGTTTAGTAAGCTCTTTCCAATTCATTTCAGCGATGCACCTTCTGAGGACCCACTGGATTATCTCGACGCTGCCATGAGGTACTGCATAACTTGGGTACAGTTGAGACCAATGGGTCGATTTTGCTGTGTTTAAAATGGCATGTTCCCCCAAGAGATGGTGGAGAGATTACATGTTGACCAGACCAGTGGGGTCACCTACACCTACTTGGGAGCAGTTCTCACAGTTATTTCTAGAGAAGTTTCTCCCTATCACTTTGAGAGAGGATTACCGCAGGCAGTCGAGCATCTCCAGCAGGGCAGTATGACTGTTAGTACGAGACTCGTTTTATGGATCTAGCCCGTCATGTTCTCCTTCTACTTCCTACTAAGAGAGAGAGGGTGAGGAGGTTTATTGATGGACTCGCTCACCCTATCAAGCTACAGATGGCCAAGGAGACTGGGAGTGAGATTTCCTTTCAGACGGCTACTATTGTTGCTAGGCGGATCGAGGTGGTTCTTGTTTAGGAAAGGGGGCAGGGGTCTGATGAGAGGCCTCGTCATTCCAGTGGGTTTGGTAGCACCTTTTCTGGAGGCAGGGATACTTTTGGTAGAGGCCATCCCTCCAGGACATATCATTTAGCACTCCAGGTATCTAATAGTGCTTCAACTGGTCGCGGCCCTTATATGTCTCATCCCGATCAGCTAGCCTAAAGTACACCACCAACTCTTATTAGTGTACCTCCACTCCAGAGTTTTCGAGGTGGTTACTCAAGCCGATAGGGTCAGTTTTAGGGGTAGCAGTCACAGCAGCCGAGGTCCTGTTACACTTGTGGTGACCCGAGGCAGATTGCTAGATTTTTCCCTCGGGCACCGAGCAGCTCACAGTAGTAGGGTTCTCGTGACATGGTTCCGGCACCAATTGCTTCGCCGCCTGCTCAGCCAGCTAGAGGTAGGATTCAGGAAGCCCGAGGTGGAGGTCAGGCTGTTAGATGTGCAGGTCAGGCCGTTAGAGGTGGAGGCCAGCCAGTTAGAGGTCGTCCTAGAGACCTGGTTCAGAGTGGTGGGGCCCAGCCCCGATGTTATGCTTTCCCAGTCAGGCCTAAGGCTGAGTCATCTGACGCTATTATCATAGGTATTGTTTCAGTTTTCCATAGGGATGCTTCAGTTCTATTTGATCCTGGCTCTAGTTATTCCTATGTGTCATCCTATTTTGCGTCATATCTGGTTGTGCCTCGTGATTCTTTTAGTGGTCCTGTGTATGTGTCCACACATGTGGGAGATTCTATTGTTGTAGATCGTGTTTATCATTCATGTGAGGTTACCATTAGGAATCTTGAGACTAGCGTAAATCTCCTACTTCTCGATGTGGTAGATTTTGATGTTATTTCGGGTATGGATTGGCTGTCACCTTATCATGCTATATTGGATTGTCACGCCAAAACGGTGACCTTAGCTTGCCGGGGTTTCCTCGATTTGAGTGGAGGGGGACTCCTGGCCATTCTACTAGCATGGTTATCTCTTATATGAAGGCTCGGCATATGGTCGAGAAGGGGTGTCTAGCTTATTTGGCTTATGTCCGCGATTCTAGTGCGGAAGTTTCCTCCATGGATTCAGTACTAGTTGTTTGTGAGTTTCCAGAGGTTTTTCTGCAGATCTGCCGAGGATGCCACCCGACAGAGATAATTGTCTTCTGTATTGATTTGGCTCTGGGCACTCAGCCCATTTCTATTCTGCCATACCGTATGGCCCGCCAAAGTTGAAGGAATTGAAGGAGCAGTTGCAAGATTTGCTTGATAAGGGCTTCATTAGACCTAGTGTCTCGCCCTAGGGTGCACCTGTGTTGTTCGTGAAGAAGAAAGATGGATCAATGAGGATCTGCATAGACTATCGGAGGTTAAACGAAGTCACCATCAAGAACAAGTATCCATTGCCGAGGATTGATAACTTATTTGATCAGCTTCAGGGTGCCAAGGTGTTTTCGAAGATTGATTTGAGGTCTGGCTAACATTAGTTGAGGATTAGGGCATCCCATGTCCCTAAGACAGTTTTTCAGAGCTATCACACCTCCTTTTTCCCGAGGGATAGGGGAGTTTTTCCAATTAAAGTGACATTGTTCGAAATGGAATTATTTAATTTATCAGAGTTGTCACTTGGGATAATTATTATGGTGTCCCAAGTCACTAGTTTATTCTAAAATCCTGAATCGAGGAAATTGACCCTATTTATGATCCGCGAACATAGAAGACCGGGTAAAGAATTATGTTGACCCGGGAGAAGGTGTGAGGCACTCCCGAGTTCCGTGATTTTAGCATGGTCGCTTTATAATTAGACCTGGCTTAATTAAACTGAATATTACATGTTTAAAACATTATATGTGTTATCGCTTCTATACCGCTTTTATTTATTTTTAGCCATTTTTGGTGTTTATGAAATTTATTTGAACAAGTCACGATGTCACGCACTTGTTGTTTTTGTACATATTGCAAATCACGCCACGTGAAACGTACCCGCGATTTATAACGTGCACTTGAATTTAGGATTAAGTGTCAAAGTTATGCCACGAAACCGTACCCGACGATTATTCATTGAGACGCGCTTAATGTAACTAACGTGTTTATGAGTCATTCCTCCCTAAGTTTGAGGTTATTGTACAGGCCAAAGATTATGAAAATCACTTTGTGGATTAAATAGCATGATTCGGCCATTATTAATATTAAGAGAGTCATTTATACTATGTAATTTTCATTTGCACATTTAAACTAAAAGTTTCACTGCTAATCTAACAAATAAGACACTAATTTTGATAACTATGTAAGGCCCGTGAATAAATCATGTTATGATACTAACAGAACATATCTAAACATTTAACAAACTTTTCTAACTCTATCTAACAGTACACATAATCGTACAACTTTGAAATTTGATTACAAAAGAAAAAGAATATACTAAATTTCCATGACTTCAATAATAGTGAAACAAACAAAATCAGTTAGAGAACAAAGCAATAGAATCGATGTCAAAGCTCGCCATAAAACATTCACAAAATGAGAATAGAGCATGAACGTAATATAAAAACAGTAGATAAAAAAAAAAAAGGACATTTTGATAAAATTATCTCCAGAGAAAACGGTATAGTAATAGAGAATAACACCGACGTCGAGCCGATGACCAAAGAATCGAACACAGAACCACGATCGAGACTCCAACGACGGGGACAAACTCGACTTCGCTACAACAGTGGTTTTTGACGCATTTTGGTGGGATTTTTACCGTGGTTATAAGATGGAGTTTTGATGATTTTTAAAGTTGATTTAGTGAACTTTTCAGCTGGGTTTCACGGAGTACAATAAATAGTTTTAAAGCTATTTAAAGGTGCTTTAACGAAGGGTTTATGAGACTGTTTTGGAGAGATTTTGAAGCTGTTTTGCACGGTGATTTAGGGCTGGAATTTGGAGGTTTTAAAACTGGTTTTTGGGTGTTTTGGGTAAAGGAGAGCAGCTGATTTTTGGTGGAAGAGTATGGAGCTTTACATGGCTATAGAATGGTGGAAGTTGCTGCGTTTTTCTGGAAAGAAAAGGTTATTGTGCAGCTTCTCTTTTTCTCTCGTTGCTGCTGCGATTCTCGTTAGCAGCTGCTAGGTTTTTTTATCCTCTAGTGCTTTCTCTGTTTTTGCCCCTCCCCTTTTTGTGCAGAGAACGTCCCGTCTCTAGGTCTCTCCTTTAGGGATTATATAGTGTAGGTGTTATTTGTGATGGAATAAGAATTAAAATTCTTGGAGGACAAGTTCAATATCAATCACGTGAGAGGTATTAGGAAAATGGAATATTCTCTATAAATTTCTTGGGGGAGATTTCTTGGGGACAAAGAGTTATAAGAAGGAAAACGGGCATGTTAGCATGCAGAATCGATTTGGAATTGGGATAAGGTTTGTTGGAAGGAATCTTATGATGTGCCATGTTTTCATTGGCTCTTTGTTTTTGTTTATTTCTTTTCTTAAAAATACGTCAACAAAATTAAAGTCTACTTCAAAAAATAACAAGGTGAAATTACTACATACTCAATATTTATTTGTTGAAAATCTCTAATTTTAGAATTGCACTAAACTAAATAAAATTATATATTTTAGGAAAATTTTCTTTCTTTATAAAACATATACAAAAAATGTGACTCTTTTTATTTTTATTTTTTCAATTTTCTTAAGTAAAACCTATAAAAGGGTAAAACAAAGTTAAACATGTAAATTAAACTTAAAATTATTTATATACTAAAAAGTGATAAAAAATCTTTATACGGTAAAAAATTAGGTGCTCACAGCATGCCCCTCTTTCCTTGGAAACATTAAGAGTTTTCAGGAAAAGACAAGGTGAGTCGTATTACTAATTTTTTACCATACCAGTATTCCAAAAGCGAAGAAACAAATAAAAGAGAAGAGAGTGCAACCGAGTCCTGGTTGTGGACAATCTATATATCCCGGGTTATAAGGGAATCAGGTTGCATGTAGTTCAAGTAGAGTAATGGAATGGTGAGTTGCAGAGTCGAGTGAGGTTCCGTCGAGGCTCCGGTTCGTGGTCCTACTATTACATTAAAATAAAAATAAAAAAGAAACTAAACAAGCCTATCAGCCATGAGTTACAAGATTCCTATCTATTAGTCTTCTGAAACTTGATATTGAGTCTTGACTAGTTCTTCACGCAGACTCTGATCTGAACCTTGATGCTTGCTAGCTGCAGGGGTTAGTTCATTCATTTAAGGCTCCTTCTGATCAAAACGGGAAATGTAATGCTCGTGACTTCAGTCATGTCTTGAGCAGTCCACATCTTTTCATCCACTTCTGCATTTTTGGATTCACTTCTTTTCTTTTCATTCTTTATTTTGGACTGAGACTTCTTTTTTTGATCATCTCGAACCCCGTGCCTCGAGGAAAAACCTGCTCAGACACCAAAACAAACAAATGAACGAAATTCTTTGCCCTACTTTCACTAGGAAAAATTCGTGAGTTATTTGTATCAAAACTCTATACTACTTCATTATTGAAAGTAATAAAAAGGTTGGAACTGGTGTACCCTGGGAAAACATGATTCTTTGGGAATGGTGCACCCTATATTAGCAATGATATCAAGGAGTGGTGTACACTGAATTTAACATTAGCTCAACTAGGGACTGTTGTACCCTATGATGGGAAAAATCAACTAGGGAGTGGAGACTCTATGTTTGAAAAGCGACTAGGGAGTGGAGACCTTATGTCTAAAATAAAATCAACTAGGGAGTAGAGACCCTATGTTGGAAAAGCGACTAGGGAGTGAAGATCCTATATCTGAAATAAAATCAACTAGGGAGTAAAGACCCTATGTTGGAAAAATGACTAGGGAGTGGAGGCCCTATGTCTAAAAATAAAATCAACTAGGGAGTGGAGACCTTATGTTGGAAAAGAGATTAGGGAGGGAGATCCTATATCTAAAATAAAATCAACTAGGGAATGGAGACCCTATGTTGGAACAGAGACTAGGTGGTGGAGATCCTATGTCTAAAAAAATAATAATGAACTAGGGAGTGGAGACCCTATATTGCAAAAGAGACTAGGGAGTGGAGACCTTATGTCTAAAATAAAATCAACTGGGGAGTGGAGACCCTATGTTGGAAAAGCGACTAGGGAGTGGAGACCTTATGTCTAAAATAAAATCAACTAGGGAATTGAGACTCTATGTTGGAAAAGAGACTAGGGAGTGGGGACGCTATGTCTAAAATAAAATCAACTAGACAGTGGAGACCCAATGTTGGAAAAGCAACTAGGGAGTGGAGACCCTATGTCTAAAATAAAATCAACTAGGGAGTGGAGACCCTATGTTGGAAAAGCGACTAGGGAGTGGAGACCCTATGTCTAAAACAAAATCAACTAGGGAGTGAAGACCCTATGTTGGAAAACTTACTAGGGGTGGAGACCCTATGTCTAAAATAAAATCAACTAGGAAGTGGAGACCCTATGTCTAAAATAAAATCATCTAGGGAGTGGAGACTCTATGTTGGAAAAGCGACTAGGGAGTGGAGACCCTATGTCTAAAATATCATCAACTATGGAGTGGAGACCCTATGTTGGAAAAGAGACTAGGGAGTGGAGACCCTTTGTCTAAAATAAAATCAACTAGGGAGTGGAGACCCTATGTTAGAAAAGCGACTAAGGAGTGGAGACCATGTCTAAAATAAAATCAACTAGGAAGCGGAGACCCTATGTTGGAAAAGCGACTTGGGAGTAGAGACCCTATACTACCACGATTTTGAATTTTCTTTCTTTTATTTCTTTTCATTTTCATTTCATTTTTTAATATATAAAATGCAGGAAAGGATGTGGAGAAGACTTCTCTTTTGGAGTTGTTGCTGTTGCAGAGCTGTTTCTAGCTCCCACACAGTTTCCTTCCGGTCGCACCTGCTTCTTGCCAGGTTGCTTTTGGATTGCACCTGTTTCTCGTTTTTCAAATAAAGAACAATTTGTCAATTTGAAACAGTGGTTGGTTTTGCGGCCTTGTATGTTTTAGTCACTTGACCTCGGACCAGCCTTTTTTAATTGATACTTTCACTTGCAACTAGTTGTTTACTGAATACCAATTGCACTTCTGGTCTTGGAGAACCTTTGGCTTTTCCAAACTTTACCTTGACGATTGGTCGCATGGGACTTAACCTTTCTCAACTTTATTTTTCCTTTGTAGGGCTTTCACTTCTGACTTTTTTCTCCAAATTTTAATTTTAGAGCATTATGGAGCCTTTGGCTCTTCAAATTTTCCCAAGACGGTTAACCATTTGGGACTTAATCTTTTCAATTTCATTTTGCCCTTGTAGGCACTTTCAATTTGATTTCCTCCTTTTGAGAGTTTTTGATCTCGAAGCATCGGCCATCATGGCCAGTCGGGATCGACTTGATGCCCCTGCCGAGGCTGGGTGCCTCTTGAATATTAGCTTGTATCAAACAGAAGCCCTGTAAATCAATCTCGCCATCCCTTCTTTGTCTTAGTTTTGGAAGAAAGTTAGACCGAAAGGGATTCAAAGAAAAACAAATAACGGAATGGATAATGAATTTAGACAAGAGGTATCCCTTTTGGGGAAAGGAAAGAAGGACTTATCTGGAGTACCTGCGGATTTCAATGAACATGACATGCCTTTTGGACTGAATGTCTGATCTTTGTAAACCGTCCGACTAAGAAATTCATCACAACTTTTGACTCGAAACTGAAGAACCTTGCCTAGGACTGTATGGATGTTAATGGCTGTGAAGATCCTCTTTTTGATCAGTAGTGCCCTTTGCGGGTTTTCACAAGCTGACCTCTCTCATTTCTCTTCTCACCATCGTCTTATAGTGCCCTTTGCGGGTTTTTACTAACAAGACTCTCTCATTTTCATTTTCTCTGCTCGTCATCGCCCTATGGTGCCCATGAGGATTTTCACCAATAAGACTCTCTCATTTTATTTTTCTCATTTTTGTTGCATCTGATCCAAGTGACTGTATCCTCCAATTCTTTGATCATTCTCGTTGATTGATCGGAAGGACTTGAAAAGAATTTGGGTAAAAAGGATTTGGATTGAATTATAACTTTGGAACCTTTCAGGCGAAACCATCGCCGAACCATTGTAACATCTCCCCAGTTTCAACTTTTAGGGGAATGTGAATTTTTGTTTTGGTGTGACTAAACCCCAGAGAGAGGCTGCCTACGTATCCATTCGGAATCAAGTCGAATGTAGTTCAATGAACTTTTATTTTTTATTTTCTTTTGTCTTTCTTTTTCTTTTAATTTTTCATTTTTCTTTTCCTTTTTTTTTTTCAATTTTCTTTTCCTTTTTCTTCTTTTTGTTTTTCATAAAACGTCCAAGTTTCAAAAAGGATAATCAAAAAAAGGGAACCGGCTCAACATCACTAAAGCTGAATTTGCATCCATTGAAGCCGCATGTTTGCTCGTTCACGGGGCCAATCAATATACCACCTGGGTCAAAAGTGAATTGTAATTCATTCACCATTTCTCTGACTTTTGCAGCTCCAATTCGTAGACTAGTAGAACCATTGATGTCTGACAATAAAATATGTAGTTTGACCACTTTAACTTTAGATGCTATAATCAAACACCTTGCAATTACAACTTCCCCAAATATCTCAAGATTGAACTCCCAATTTGCTTTTACTTTTTGTTGACCAATTCACTAACAACTCTCTAAGAGTTTCTTAGAACCATGTAACTTTGTCATCTTCAAGTTTACCATAAAAGTTAAGAGTACCAGAAAACATTGCAATAAAAGATAAAAATCAAATAATCACAGTCTCCATAGCTTGCAAATATGTAGTTCTGCTACCTCCTTATCAATTATAATATATTTGTATTTTTGACTAGTAGTCCCTCTAATAATTTCCAACAATTTTAGAATACTAGTAAAATCCATGGTTGAGAGATGTCCGTTGTAACTTAAAAACTGATGCACTATTCCTAGAGTTGCAGAGATGCTGATATTTGGTTCCTTGCAGAGAGAATATATCCTTCTAGGAAAACCTTTTCTCTAGCGGTAGACAAGCTTCTAGCGATGAATGAACCCCTTCTTTGAGAAGCTTTCTGGATTTTACACCTATTCACTGACCATTTTTGTACAGACAAGTCAATTATGACTACCTTTTTAGAGCCATCATGCAATGTTAATTGTAAAATTGAGCCCCAAGGTAACACACTCTCCTTCATGGACAACTTTGTTAAGTGTACGAAGAGGTCTCTTTTACCACTGTAAGCTGGGCTATATGGTGGAATGATAGCGCCTAAACAGACATATCCAACATACACAATATAAGAGTGCATAATCTACTGCCATCCAATATCCCACTCTCTACTCATGTTACCAAAAGTTCTAGGCAAACAAAATATGTTAGCAAAATCCATCAATAATTCTCTAGCACCATTTTTTTGACCATTTAACTTAACTATTTTCAAACCTATCTCTGGATCACATACATGAAAGATCATCTCATTTCCAACTAAAACAAGAGAACTTGCTCTTATTTCTTATGAATACATGTACTACTTTGACATGATCTATTGCACACATTTTATCAGAAAACTTTTGAAGATTACTTATCCTCTTAGCTTCAATGAAAAGTGCAAGTAAATACATGTCGTCTAAGGCATCTAAATTACTCTCAACAAAATCATAATTCGGTTTTGCCAAATTATCAAGCACCTTGTGAGCAATATTATCGCTTTCATCTTCCATGAAAAGTTCAGCTAGGACTGTGCCTTCCAAAGTGTCTATATTTTTATAACTCTTGTCTTCCATAAGCATATTTAAATACATATCCTCCAAAATTTCAGCACTCTCTATGAGGACAGAATCTAAGGGAGAAGTTTTGAGGTTAAACTTACTATTTTTGAAGTACCGCTAACACAAACGGAGAGCTTCATATTTTTGGCGACAGTACCTCCCAGTAGAGCAAACAACAGAGCACGACTTGTAGTAGTATTCACTGACTCTTCATATTTTACCCGTTTTTCGCTCAATTTGTCTTCCAATTTCTGAAAAAAGTCTTCGACTCTTAGCCAATTATTTGTCCTTCGACTGCAGGTGTAAATGTGTTCCATCAACTGAATGTTTGAGTTAATTGAGCATTTGGATAAGCTCTGCATGCTTCCGATCCATATCCTCGCGCAATTACTGTTGTATTTGGTCCATTACAGGTCGCAAATCTAATTGTCGAGCTGCCATATCCTCTTCCTGCTTCTATATATCTGTGGTTGGATTGCTTAAGTGAATATCAACAACTTTTCTCGGGCCTATTGTAACTTGGCTATGATACCACTAGATACCAAAATGGTATCATATCGCAGAGGTAATGCAATAGTAACCAGAGAAGGGAGAAAATGAGAACCTAACAGGACAAGAGAGAGAGAAAATTGGGAGTAATTAGAAATGTATTCTCATTTCAAAAGTGTGATTCCTCTATTACATTCTCCTATTTATAGTTTTAATCAATTGAAAGGAAAATACAAAAAGCGGAAAAACAATTAACTAACTTTTCTGCCAAGATAGTAAATAAAAAATACAGCGGTTATCATTTGAGAATTCCTATTCATCATCCTAATCAGCTCCTGAGCTGACCCTTAAAGTCATATACAACTCTAATATGTGCATCTGTCAGGACTAGCGGTGGCAAAATACATAAAAGAAAATAGTTATTCAATTATATTATCCGTTAAAATAGGTTGTATAATGAACTTGTTAAAATAGGTTAAATATGGATAAGAATCATATTATCCACTTAGGAAATGAATAATAAATGGATAACTAATGGGTTTACGATTTATATTTATAAAGCCTCAAATTGGGGGTTGCTCAAGTTTAAAAGATTATAAATTCTCCTAAAAGTGATCATATCAAGAAGCCACGTATATCCATTTTTTTTTTGGTAACTAACTTTTGTATTAATCACCTTTGAAAATTCTACAAAGCCATAGCTAAGCAAAAGAATACAACTAGCTATCTAAATACTAACTATCAATAACTTTGACCTATACAAGCCAGTACGTAAACTGGACTCTAGAATATGAAACTCTGTATCAAAACCTTAACTATTGTTGCTGCTTTTACATGACAGATATAAGCAATTTCTCGAGTAATTATTTCCCAATTATGGTACTTCTTTCCGAAAATTATTTGGTTCCTCCCATCCATATAGCATAAATACATTGAGCATACACCATTTTGAAAATTTGAACTTGCTGCAAATTCCCTTTGGATTGTGGATAGCCCAATCTATATGCTGGTCTCAGGTCAGCACTGCCTTCCCCTTTCTTTGCAGCCGTTGTTGCATTTTGCTCCATATAGACTTAGCAAAGTCACATTCAGCAAAGGGATGATCCCTTGTTTCCAATTGATTCTAACATAATATACAAGTGAGATCAAATGTAAATCTCCAAGCCATCAGTCGATCAGTTGTTGATAGTCTCCCTTGTAGTTACATCAACATTGTAAATATTGCTTTAGGCCTAGCATCATTCCCAACACAAGACACTTCCAAAGGCACCAAAACAGATATAAGAAGAAGTTGCTTGTACACTGTGTTGATCATGCTTCGAGTAGTTTTGACAGGTGGTATCAATCCCAGGTGCTCCTTGGCTTCCAGTAGTTTCCTAATAATCCAACATGTTTGTGAGGGAATTGTTATGTCCCTCAGGTGCTTGCCTTTGACATAATAAGCATGAAAGTATCGGATCTTCATTTTATCATGTTTGTGTGCAATGTCCCAGCATGTTTTGATTTAAGCAGCTTGATTCCACAATTTAATGTTGATAAGGTTTAGTCCTCCCATCGACTTAGGAGTGCACATCCTATCCTAGGCCACTAGAGCTTTCTAAGTGATTATGTTACTCCTAGACCATACAAAGCTTCTGCAATAAGCGTCTACAGTTTTCAGGACCTTACCAGGAATTAAGAACAATTGAGCCCAATAAGCTTGAATTCCAAAGAGCACTGATTTAACCGGCTGAGTTCTGTCAGCTTAAGACAACTTTTTGGCGGTTCAAAAAGTTATTATAGTTGTGATATTCTCTATAAGTGGTTGTCATTGTAGTAATGTAAGCTTCTTTGTTGATAAAGGCACCCCCAGATATTTGAAAGGGAGAGTACCATGCACAAAACCTAAGTGACTCAGAATGTTGTCTTTATCCTCTTGCTTGACTCTACCAAAATACACACAATTTTTGCCAAGATTAGCTTGCAACCATGATGCCTCAGAAAATTGGCTAAAACACATGTGTAAAGTAGTAATAGAAGTTAAGTTTCCTTTGGCAAAGAAAAGTAGATCATCTGCAAAATTAAGGTGTTTAATTCCTAGTCTTGCACACCTTGGATGAAACTGAAATGATCTGTTATCTTTCAACTCATTAAGGTTCTGGAGTAGATACTACATAGCTATTACAAACAAAAAAGGAGACATTGGGTCTCCTTGTCGAAGTCCTCTTGCTGTTGAAAAGTTCACTTGGCTCTCCATTAATCAACACAGTATATCTTACTGTTTGGACACACTAAATTACCCATGTAATAAATTGCTCCCGGAATCCTAACTCTTCAAGAATCTGCCTCAGAAATGGGCAATCTACAGAGTCATACGCTTTTTGCAGGTCGATTTTAATCATGCGTATGGGAGATACATTTTTCCTTGTGTAGGATTTGATAAGCTCATGAGCAAGAATGATATTGTCAGCTATTTTCTTGCCTGGAAGAAAACCTGCGTGGGCTTCACAAATGATGTCTGGTACCACACCGTGCAATCTAGAAGCTAATATTTTAGCAATCAATTTGTATAGGACAATACAACAAGCAATGGGTCTATACTCTTTTACTCCATTTGGATTGGAAGTCTTTGGGATCAGAGTAATGACAGTACAGTTTATTGCCTTATATAGTTTTTCAGTTTTGAAGAATTCCTTTATAGCTTCCACGACTTCTGTTCTCACTATTGGACATACTTTCTTGAATAAGTATGCATTATATCCATCCACAGCTGGTGAGTTGTCATTTCATATTGAGGATAAGCTTTCATAGATCTCATGTTTAGTCACCTCTGCACATAACCTTAGTCTTTGTTGATGTGAGATGGTTGGCTCTTTCCTCATAGTAATCTTGTTAACTGCTGGCAATGTAGGAGCAGCTGATCCCATCAAAACTTTGTAAAAGTTCACTATTTCCTCCTTGATTTCCTTTGGTTCAGATAGCTTCTTATTACTAAGAGATGTAAGTTCTGTTATTTGCTTCCCATGTGTCCTCTCGTTGATTAGAACTGAAAAGTATTTGGAATTGGAATCCCCTGTTTGATCCCATTGGCCTTGGATTTCTGTTGTAATGCACTTTCTTCAATCATGGACCATTTTTCCAGGTTATGTATTAAATATCTCTCTTTTCCCAGTAGCTCAGTAGTATTCATTATTCGGTCTCTTTAGTAAAGGTCTGAGATTCTTCAGCTTCATCCAAATGTTCTTCATTCCTAAATGTGGTATAAGACTGTTGCCAGATATGCTCAGCTATCTTCAAAAATTCCTCATGATTGGCCCATACATTAAAGAATTTGAAAGGAACTTATATGTTGCTATTAGAAGAGGCAAATGTTAGTAGACTAGGAGCATGATATGATATAAAAAGATACATCATATTCAGTTATCAGATGCCCTCATGCCATCATCCATTCATGATTTTCAAATGTCCTATCCAATCAACTATTAATTATATCTTATCCTAGTTGTTTATTGGACCAGGTATAGTAGTCACCTCTCCATTGTAACTATGTTAAGAGAAATTCATACATGCATTCAGAGTAGTCTTTAATTTCAGTATAGGTAATTGGATTAACAAACAGTCAATCATCCTGCAACATTATTGCATTAAAGTCCCCCACCACAAGCCATGGCTTGGTAATACCTATTGCTGCTCCTCTCAGATTATCCCATAAGCCTTTCATGTGCTCAATAGCATTAAAACCATACACTATGGTGAGAAAGCAGTCAAAATCCCGTACTTTGTTTGTGACCTCACAGTAAATAATTTGAGCTTCATCTTTTAACAACTTAACTTTACACCACTATGAATCCCAAACCAACCACAATCTTCCATTTGTTGTTGTTTGATAGTTGGCTAGCATCTCCCAGTTAGGCACAATGTTCCTACTAATCTTCAGGGAATCATGGTCCTTTGTTCTTGTTTCTATCAGACTTGCCAATCTTATTTTTTTGCTTTTCAAGTAATTCTTTAGTTCCTTCTACTTATACCTCTTATTTATTCCTCTAACATTCTAAAATATCCAATTCATTAGATAGTTTTGGAACCCCCTCCTCTATTTAGGGGTAGGCCTTGCACTTTACTGCATTCTCCATGTAGGGCTTCAAACCCATTCTTAGTTGGAACAGAACCTAGAATGGGGAAGTTATGTAGGTTGAACTCAGGGCTTACGTCCAAAGCTTTCCCTCTATTCTGTTATGGTCTCTCTTTAATTCTATTAGCAGGAACAGTACTTTTTGTACAACCTTTTGCTGACTCAGTTGTTTGACATCATGATCACAAGAGGATTCTGCTTGGTCACCACCTGTTGAGGCCACCTGCACAGGCCCTTTGCACCTCTATTCTTGTGTGACCACTTTAGTATCCCACTTCCTTTTAGGTTGAGGATTCTGTTGCAGCTCCCCTTTGTCCTTTTCACGACAAATATGGCCTACTAGTTGACATTTACCACAGTATTCAGGCTGCCAATCATAAGTCACAGTTGCCGCGCCACGTTTTCTCGCAAAAGCGGATTTTGACGTGTAACAAATTTTTTGAATAGGTATTAAAAGAGGAGAGTCGCCCCTAACAATTTTTAAGGTGCATTAGAGAACCTATTCTGTTTTAACTAGTTTGTGTTATCAAAGATGGGTAAGGGCTCAAATTACCTCAAAGAAAAGGTGTTAGGCACTCTTACAGGTCCACAACAGTGGGTCCCGGTCGAAGTTTACACTATGTGGATTATTGAATTATAATTAAGCTAAGTGATCATATAAGTGAATGAAGACATGGAATTTAAAGGTTTTATTGTAATATAAACAAGTGTAAAGAAAATAGCATCAATAATTAAACTATATAAATAATCAGTACAAGTCTTAGAGGTTATAGGATACAACTGTGTTATTCTATATTTGACGACTAAGTACGAACAGCAAACATACAAAAAGGGGAGGGTGATCCTAAGTTTTTTAGCCTAACGGATCACCCCCTGCAACATAAATAATACTTTGCAGCTCCCTTAAGGTAGGGGTTGCTCATATTATTCAGCAGGCACAGACTATCATCTCCTGCTACTCGATTACTTTGTTAAAGTTGTTTACTTAATGGTGCTCTAATCCAACTCTTGGTCACGTCCTACGCGTGCACTACCCGTCCCATGCCTATGGTCCAGGAAGCTTTGGACCTACTATTGGGTGGTTCTAGACTCTAATTAGGATGCTGAAAAATAACAAAACTAGCGGACATGCAAAACATATAGGACTTCACATGAATGCAATAAAAGGCTCAATTTAACACCCACACATAAATAGAAAATGCACACGACAGATTAGGCAGTAGACAATTTCAGAGTTAAGAAGCATTATAGTCATTAAATCCAATAGGCATAATTTCTAGGTAATTATGATATCCAGTAGTGTGCAAACAATAGTGTGCAGATAGCATTACAAATTTTAAGCTAATAGATTTGCAGATTAAAGGCATTACAAACCTATAGGCATGACATCTATATTATTCATACAAGGAGGCAATAACACTGTTCAAAACCCCAGGGTTAACGAAGTTGATCATGATGTCTAAAATGAGTAATAACATCCTATAGGCAAGATTTCTAACGGTTGACAACTGAAATTGATTTTTATAATACTTTATCCCTATAGGTATATTTTCTAGATAAGCAGAACAGCAACAACGACAATTTAATTAATCAATTAAGGCCCTATAGACATGGTATCTAGATGAATAGCAAAAGGAGCAAGTCTTCATTACTTGCCGCTATCCTAAAAGCATGATATCTAACACATAGCAATAGAGCAAATTGAGCAAACAACCAATGATGATTGAATCCTATAGACATACTATCTAGTTGCATATAGAAATAGAGAAGGTGAATAAGTGAAGCACTCAGATTCTTATAGGCATTGCTTTCTAATAGTGTACGGGAATAGAATATGTCAAGCAAGTGAAGTTCTTGGGTTCCTATAGGTATAATTTCTAAGCACGTCGAACAAATAGCAATCAAAGCAATTAACCCTTATGGACAGGTTTTCTACCCATTCATGCAAGCATTAGAATACTCCAACCCCCTTCTTTCACTAATTCTCCATCATTCAGTTTTACAAGTTATTACAGACCATGTTGAATAATTACATGCCCAAATGCAAATATAGAATAACCCAGTAACATATCTGAGCCTTCAATAGGCTTAGAACTTCATGCAGATAGTAGGCCCAAACTCCTGGTGCAGACAGTGCATAGCAAACCCCCAATACCAAAGGCATGCCCAGCATTCCAAGCTCAAACGATCGAAGTAGTTAAGCTAATGTATACCAAACATAACTACTCATCAAAAAACTTAAACACTTAGTTCTTATAAATGAAATAGCTATAGTTTCAACCTATAATCAGGGCCATGCTAAGTTGAAAGGTGTCAAAGACACATACAAGCAAGTAATTTCAGAAAAATAAGATTAACAGTGACAAGGTAGGATATCCTAAGCTAGCAAACTGCTGAAAATAGTGTTTCAAAGTAGAACCAACCCAAAGAATTCCAGATGGCAGCTTAGAAGAATCATAGATAAGAAGAAGGTGGAGTACAATCTCCATATGAGGGTTTTACATAACATACTAGTAGCACAGTTTAGTGAACATACTTAGTTTAATATGATTATTAACTATAGCACAAGATTCTAAAGAACTTATAGTAGGTAGAAGAACATGTTAATTCTAGATTAACAGGACAAGCACATATTAGAATTCATGAAAAATCAACCCTAGGTTAACAAGATAGGTAATTATCAAGCTTAGTGCAAATTGATCATATGCAAGAAGAGGCTCAACATTGGAATTCACCCTAGAAAGTCTTGGGCAACACTTAGAAACACAAAATTGAGCAAGTCAAAGAGCACATATTAGAGTTGTACAAAACATGTCATACTTGTCTTAGAGGTTCAGGCAGCAATTACATGATCATTGAGGAAGTTAACGGGCTGCACATGAATGACCTAGTAGAAGTAATGCATCTGAACACATTTAGGGCAACAAACTAGTTTCTCACAAGAATCTCGAGTAAGGCAGGGAGATAGGCTCAAGCAAATTGTAGGCATAAGTATTCAGAAACATGTAGAACAGTAAGCTAAACATGCTTAAAGAATCCAGGATCGGGGTTAACAAACTAGGCAAGTTCTAGTGTTAGAAGTTTAGAATCACAAAATAACTACAAATAAATAGGACTGTAAATAGAGGTAGCATGGTAACACATTGGTTCACAAAAGTGCATGAAAACAAACAAAAGATGAAACTGCTAAGGTCAAAGGACTTACCCGTTACTAATTGACAAACAAGTAAACAAGAAGAACAATTTCAGTAGTATCTCAATCGCCAGTGACAAAATGAGTAATAGAACCCAAGAATCTTAGTGCGTCAGAGTTCCCAAGGGTTTCAGATGAACCCCGGGCAGTGCTCACACTGAGAAAGGTCCAATTATCGAATTCTGGTGGCCTTGGCTTCCAGCCGGCCAAGAAATTAAGTTTCAGAGTAGTATAGGACAAGTAAGAATGAGAGAATAGCAGTAGTTGTTAAGGTCTGTTAGGAAAATGGGGAAGGGAGATTATATAGTGGCTAGAATCAAACATCCAAAAAAGGAAACATGATTAATAAAACCTAAATAAGGAAAGAAGAGCATGCAGAATCGATTTAGAACCAAATTAGGAGAAAAATCAGGCGAACCCTAATTTTCCTTGGAATCACAGATTGGCCGAAGAATCTTGTTAAATCGAACTCATATGATCTTGCTATGGACGTATATAGACGAGAAATCGTCTGAATCTTGAAGAGTACGTCTGATTTCTCTTGATTTGGGAAATTGGTACTTGCCAAAACTGGGCAAGTACTAAGTAATACCATATTTACGCAAAGTAACAATGATATAATCCCATAAAAGGTAAGCAAATCGGGGTAAGAATCCATGAATGATTTGGATTCGGAGAAGAGTTGAAGATGGCGGCTAGGGTTTGTGAGGAGGGGAGAAGGTTCGAGAGAATCTAGGGGCGGCGGACGAGTGAAATGAAGTTAGGGTTTGGGTGAGGGTTAATTAAAAGGGGGGAATAGTTTATGAACTGTTGATCTCTGAGATCAACAGCCAAGATTAAAAGAAAGAGTGGGGCTGGTCAATTGGAACAGGTCGCGATTGGATTTAATAAAGAGGTCATTTGATTTGGGCTAAAGGATTGAGCCAGAGGTTTTGGGCATTTGGGCCGTTAGAATGGTCCGTAAATTTGGCCTATCTTGGGCTAGCTTTAAAATACCTGAAGTTAATAAAAATAAAATTATTAAAACCTCTAACAAATAGTAAAAATATTATTTATGCGGTAAAAATGTTTGAAAATAATAACTCAACATTATAAATATGCTATTTTGGCATAAATAATATAATAAACACGATAATTTATAGGATATAAGCTATTATTGTAAATAGTATAGATAAAATAGGAAAAATGCAAATAAAATTATATAAAAATGAGATGAAATATTATAAAATGCATGGGGTATAAAATGATAAGTTTGGATAATTAAATCACCATAGAATATAAAGACATAAATAATAAATATTTAAACAAATTAAATGCGAGAAAATTAATTTTAAAGCTTTAAAAATTACAGAAAATTATAGAAAATACTTATATGATTTTTGTAAATTGGGTAATAATGCAGAATGATATTTTGAAAGTATATGAAATACTTTATAAAATATGAGGGCAAAATTGGGTATCAACAGCTGCCCCTCTTTACCCGGGAATGATGAAAGAGTTTCGGGTAAAGAAAAGGATGACCAATTTTGTCCGAAATGAGTGAGGATGATGTATTTTAAAAAATGGGAGCCGAACCCTGGTTCCTGAGTTTCCTACATATCTTATGGGAATCAGGCCGTGTATAGTTCTAGATCCAACGGCGAACGAAACCGATGTTATATGTTTCGAGGAAAGATCGTTTGTATAGGATGGTGTCATGACTAACAGATATTTTTGGGTGGATCTATGAATGCGAATTTGAATGTTACGGATATCCGAGATAAACGTTTGGGCGGTTACAGAACAAAGAGTAATCAATTACTGATTGTCGGCTACATTTGAGATGATTTAAGGACGTGAACATAGTTAACGGAAACCGGAGCGATAATTGCTCCTTTTTGTAGGACGGTTACCTCCCGAGTTACCTGCAAAACTTAGAACACGATGCACGCGAATATATATGAGGTTATTGTGAAAATTTAAATATAATGCAAATTTCTTTCGGACCATGAGAGTTGTCTTTGGACGATGATGATGATGTCCTTAGACTATGACGTCCTGGGCCATGAAGTGTATGATAAAGGATTCACAGGCCATGAATTGGTGTCCTCGAGCCATGAGGATGGTGCCTCTGGACTATGATGCCTTTGAATAATGATATGCAGTTTTGAGAGATCCTCAGGCCATGGCATGATGTCTTCTGGCTATGAGGGAGATGCCCTCAGACTATGACGCTTCCGGACAATGCCTCATATAATGTAATGGAGACAGTGCTTAGTCTCATGTAAAGGAAGTCAGTGCTTAGCCTTATGAAATAATGGAGACAATGCCTAGCCTCATGCAATGCGATGGAGATAGTGCTTAGTTTCATGCAACAGAAGGCAATATTTGGCCTTATGCAATGTGATGGAGACAGTGTTTAGTCTCATGCAAAAGAAGGCAGTGCTTATCCTTATGCAATAGTGGAGGTAGTGCTTAGCCTCATGTAATGCGATGAAGACAGTGCTTAGTCTCATGCAACGAAAGGCAGTGTTTAGCCTTGAAAGAAAGGCAGTGCTTAGTCTTATGCAATAGTGGAGGCAGTGCTTAGTCTCAAACAATGCGATGGAAACAGTGCTTAGTCTCATGAAAAGGAATGCGGTGCTTAGCCTTATGCAATAATGAGTGCAGTGCTTAGCCCTATGCAAAAAATGAGGGCAATGTTTAGCCCTATGCAAAAAATGAGGGCAACGATTAAATGTGAGAGAGAAGAGTGATCCTTAGCTTGACGCGTTTGTGCTTGGACTTCTGTCGGTGTGAATATAGTGATCTTATATATCTGCTTACATGCTTGTTATGTCCGTTGTGCCTACATCCAAAGAAAAATCATGAGTTTCGGAGGGGAAAGGTTGGTTTGTGCCTTTGATTCTTCATTTTCCTTTGCTCCTTGTCTTGATGCCTTGTATGAGTCACCCTAGGTAACATCTGGCTATTACAGAAAAATAAATTTTTTGAAAAATATGCATTTGTCATAAATTATTTATAAAAATGCAGCTGCTCAAAATATGTGATGATGCATGAAACAAATAATTTTGTCGAATTGGAGACTGTGACACGCTTTGAGACATTGCAACCACCTCACTCGGAATTTTGACGACCCTCTTCAAAATTCTGCCCCAGTTTAAATACATACTTCCTGCAATGCACTTCTTGGTGATCCTTGACGTAATGAGATTGACAAACTCGAAATCTTGTCCCCAGTTTCTGACCATAGAGGGGAATGAAGATTTTATTATGATATGACCGAACCCATAGGCTGCCTACGTGTCCCCTCTTAAAGGGGAATCAGGTCAAGCATAGTTTAGGTTACATCAAATAGAAGGTGCAAACATAATCTTAAATGTAATATCTCTTGACTACGTCTAAATTAATAAGTTTCGGCCATATTTCTCCATCGTTCTCCGCGAGTATAAGCGCTCCTCCTGTCAGTACTCGATGAACCATGTTAGGGCCTTGCCAGTTATGTGAGAATTCCCTTTTTCTTCATGTTGATGCGGGAAGATCTGTTTCAACACCAATTGCCCCGGTGTGAATTTCCTCAATCTAACCTTTTTGTTGAAAGCCCTTGCCATTCGATTGTGGTAGACTTGACCGTAACATACTGCATTCATTCTCTTACCACCAATGAGAGCCAATTATTTGTACCGGCTCCGTATTCATTCGTGTCGCTGAGCTCGGCCTCTTGTATGATTCTTAGGGAAGGAATCTCCACTTCGGTGGGTATAACAGCTTCGGTACCATAGACCAGTAGATAGGGGGTTGTCCCAGTTGATGTACGAACTATGGTGCGGTACCCTAGCAAAGCAAATGGTAGCTTCTCATGCCATTTCTTGTACTGTCCACCTCTTTCTCAATATCTTCTTGATGTTCTTGTTGGCAGCTTCTACGGCGCCATTAATCTGCGGTCTATATGCTGTAGAATTCCAATTTTTAATATTGAATGCTTCACAAATAGCTTTCATTATATCACTGTTGAGATTGGCAGCATCGTCAATAATGATTGACTCAGGTACTCCAAATCGACAAATAATACGATCTCGAACGAAATTCACTACAACCTTCTTAGTCACAGCCTATAGAAAGTGGCTTCAACCCATTTTGTGAAGTAATCTATAGCCAAAAAAATGAACCCGTGCCCATTTGAGGCAGCAGGCTCAATTGGTACGATGACATCCATGCCCCAGGCAGAGAAGGGTCAGGGTGAACTTTGTTGCATTAAGTTCGTTAGGTGGCACTCATATCATATCATCATGTATCTGGCATTGGTGACACTTTCGAACATATTTGATGCAGTTTGTCTATATAGTCGTCCAAAAATACCCTGCCCTTAATATCTTCTTGGCCAGAACAAAACCGTTCATGTGAGGTCCGCAGGGTCCGGCGTGTATTTTTTCGAGCAATCTAGATGCTTCCTTAGCATCAATACATCACAGCAATCCCAAATCAGGAGTCTTTCTATACAGAATTCCTCCACTCTAAAAGAAGTGGTTGGCCAATCTTCGAAGTGTGCGCTTCTGAGTGTATGTGGAATTTTCTGGGTATTCTCCTTTCTCCGAATACTCCTTGATATCGTGAAACCATGGATTTTCGTCAAACTCCTCTTCAACATGAGCGCAATAAGCTGGCCATTTACGAATCTCTATCGGGATAGGGTCGATGAAATTCTTGTTTGGATGTTGTATCATGGAGACAAGGTGGCCAATGCATCTGCGAACTCATTCTGAATCCTTGGAACGTGTTTGAATTCTATCTTTGTGAACCTCTTGATCAACTCTTGTACACAATGCAAGCATGGACATATTTTAGTGTTCTTGGTAGCCCATTCTCCCAGTACTTGGTGTACCAATAGATCTGAATCTCCAATTACCAGCAACTCCTGAACATTCATGTCGATGGCCAATCCGAGTCCCAATATGCAGGCCTCATATTCCGCCATAATGTTGGTGCATAGGAACCTGAGTTTTACGGATACTGGATAATGTTGACCGATTTCTAACACTAAAACAGCTCCGATGCCACTCCCTAGAAGTTAGCTGCTCCATCAAAAAACATCATCCAACCATCATATGTCTGAGCAATATCTTCTCCTACAAATTACACTTCCTCGTCGGGAAAATACATCTCTAATGGTTCGTATTCTCCGTCTACGGGGTTCTCTACCAAGTGATCAGCCAATGCTTGCACCTTGACTGCTTTCTGAGTCACTAGATGATGTCGAACTCACTGAGCAACATCTGTCACTTCGCTAACTACTCATAGGCATGGGTTTCTGAAAGATGTATTTTAGCGGATCCATCCTTGATATGAGATATGTAGTATATGCACAGAAATAGTGTTTCAATTCCTGGCTATCCATGTCAAAGCACAACAGGTGTGTTCCAGCAAAGAGTATCGTGCCTCGTTTGGTGTGAACTTCTTAGTCAGATAATATATCGCCTACTCTTTTCTCCCGGTTTCATCATGTTGCCCCAGAATGCAATCAAAGGCTCCATAGATATAGCATGGGAGGTCTTCTTGGATCTGGTGGGACCAACATGGGCGATTTAGACAAGTACTCCTTGATTTTGTCGAAAGCCTTCTGACATTCTTCGGTCCAGCTTTTCGCACCATCTTTCCTCACCATCTTGAAGATCAGCTCACATAACACCATTGATTTTGCTATAAAACGGCTGATATAATTGAGGCATCCCAGAAAACTCATCACATCCTTCTTGTTCTTTGGCGGTGGCAAGTCCTGAATAGCTTTGACTTTTGACGGGTATAGCTCAATACCACGGCGGCTGACGATGAAAACCAACAACTTTCCAGCAGGGATTCCGAAGGCACATTTTGCAGGGTTCAACTTCAAATTGTATTTTCGAAGTCGGTCAAATAAATTTCTCAGGTCTACTGTGTGATCTGAACTTCTCTTAGATTTGATGATAATATCATCCACGTACACCTCTATCTCTTTGTGTATCATATCGTGGAAAAGAGTCACCATGGCCCTCACGTAGGTGGCCCCAGCATTCTTCAAACATTATTTTGTAATAATATATCCCTCATGGTGTGATAAAGGCTGTCTTTTCGGCGTCCTCTTCGTCCTACCAAATCTGGTGGTATCATGTGAAGCAATCCACAAAGGACTGGAGTTCATGCTTGGCGCAGTTGTCGATCAGTATGTGTATGTTGGGCAACGGGAAATCATCCTTAGGACTCGCTCTGTTCAGATCTCGATAGTCAACACACACCCTAACTTTCCCATCCTTCTTCGGAACCAGCACAATGTTAGCTAACCAGGTCGGGTATTCGATAACTCGAAGGACCTTATCTTTGATTTGCTTGGTAACCTCTTCCTTTATTTTCAGACTCATACTCGGCTTGAATTTCCTGAGCTTCTATTTTACCGGCAGACACATGGGGTTGGTAGGTAGCTTGTGAACTACTATGGATGTGCTTAACCCAGTCATGTCGTCGTCGGACCATGCAAAAATATCCTCATATTCTTTTAGAAACCAGATGTACTCTTCCCTCTCTGACAGTGATAGATGAATGCTTATGCAAGTTTCCTTGACCGTTTCAGAATCTCTTAAGTTAATCGCCTCAATTTCTTCCAAATTGGACTTTGGTTTGTTCTCAAAATTCTCTACTTCTTTGACAATTTCCTCAGGTATTATATCATCTTCCAAATTACTTTCCTTATGTGTCGTTGTCTCATTGCATGTCACAGTCGTAGGTTCATCAGGATATGTAATAATTACGTTGAAAAGAATATAGAAAGATAATAATAAATAAATGAAAGCAATAATGCATAAATAAAACATAAAATTGTCAACAAGTACGACTCGATGGCTCGAGTAATTATTTCGAAACAAAGCACTAAAAATGTCTTAAATACCCAAAAAAAAACAATTTCAAAAACAAGTCAAGCTAATTCTACCAAGGCTACCCAGGTACTCGACGAGCCTGGGATGGTGTAGCAGTCTAGTTCTTGGCAACGGCTCCTTCTCCCACTGTTTGAATGGTAAGGTCTTCCTCCTCCTTCTCCTCTAAAATTGCACTGCAGTCCATATTTCCCTCGTCCAGAAACAGCTTCTTCATACCGGCCAAAATCTCATCTTCCTCGGATCCCCAAATCATGTTCATCTTCCTCGGATCCCCAAATCATGTCAGTCTGGTAGAATGTCTGGTATAGTGGAGGTATGGGTTGTTCCAGTGGATAGTAATCGGTGTGCCATGGCAGTGTCCAATCCTGTTATTCTTGCACAGTATGTTCATACCCGAGACCAAAGGTTGTGCCATGATATTGGGGTCGTATGGGTCCTGTGATCTTCTGAAGCTTTCGGCCAAGACCCTTGCCTGGTTCATATCCTAACCACATCAATATGCTTTCTATCTTGTTGCTCCACTATCAATCGTTCTCGATTGCATTTACTCGCTCAATGCGGTGGTATGTTTCTCCTCCCAATTTCCTCATGCTCTCAATAACTGGCACAGTCTAGTTGGTGTAAATAGGGTTTCTTCCATCTCCATGAATGATCACCTCTTGATGATTCCACTTAAACTTCACAACCTGGTGGAGAGTAGAAACGACTGCCCCAGCTGTGTGTATCCATGGTCGTCCCAACAACAGGTTGTAGGAGGCGGATATGTCTAGCACTTGGAATTAAACTTCAAACCAAGTCAGGCCCATCTATAGATCAATGTTGATTTCTCTGATAGTGGCTCTCTGAGATCTATCGAACGCTTTCACATTCATGTTTCTCATCTGTATCTCATGCAGGTCTTTACCCAGTCTCTTCAGAGTGGTCAGCGAGCATATGTTCAAGCTCGAACCTCCATCTATCAGGACCCTAGCAATGAACTTGTCTTCAAATTGCACAGTGATGTGCGATGCTTTGTTGTGTCTCAACCCTTCTGGCGGTAACTCATCTTCGTGGAAAGTAATTTTGTGACTCTCCAGTACCTGTCCAACTATGTTAGCTATCTCCCCACTAGTGATACAACTGGGCACATAAGCTTCACTTAATACTTTCTTCACGGCATTCTTGTGCACATCTAAATTTTGCATTAGCGACAAGATAGATATCTGGGAGGGAGTTTTGTTCATGTGATCAACAACGGATTACTCCCTTGCCTGTACCTTTCTCCAAAATCATCGATGCTTGTCTCAACAACACATGGCTTAGATGTAGTTTCTTTGCTGGTTCCTCCAAGATTCTCAAGCGCATAAACTCTACCATTCCTAGTCATACCTTGTGCAGCACCTGTCTCTTCCATCTTGTCTTTTCCTTTTCTTCTCACCTCTGCCACATAATCCCATGGGACGGTATCAAACTTATAAGACGGTGTTGGAGCTACCATCATAGTGAAAGGCGTAGCTACCTCGACCTCAAACGGTGCCTGGGTTTCCACCATAATCGGCAAGAGGGTGACAGGAGATATTCTAGGAGCATCTCCCTCTCGAATATGTCAAATAGATCCCTCCTGATCCCATTCCTCATCAATTTCTATCGCATTCACTCCCTCGCCCCTATGATCCGGGAGAGGGTTATTACGGACATTTGGCATGGCTTTCTTTGCTTGTATAACTTTAGTGTCGATCAGCGTCTGAATCTTGTCCATCAACATGCGGCATTCCTCAATGGTATGACCCTTCATGCCTGAGTGATAGGCACAAGTTTTTGTGGGGGTTTTCCTAATAGGAAGGGTTCTCAACAGCAACAAAAGGAATGGGGGTGACGTAACCAGCGGCTTTTAATCTCTCATACAGTTGGGCTATGGGTTCAGTGATTGGGGTGTGTTGTCTGGGAGTTCTGCAATCAATGTTTGGTCGTGGTTTTGGGTAGTTTTGGCGGGCGGGTGGAGGTGAATGTTAATATGCAGGCTGGGTATTATGTATGGTAGGTGGTGGTGGTAGGGTATTGGTATTTTGGGGGTGAGGGTTGATATGTGGGTGGAGGTGTTTGGTATGTGAAAGGAGACTTAGGTCCTTGGGCTACCATCATAGCACCCACTTCTTTCTTCTTCGAGATGCCTCCTGATTTCAAGGCTTTGTTTGTGGCTTGCAGTGCCTCAAAATTAGTCACCATCATGCTCTTGATTCCTTCTTCTATCCTTTTCCCTAACTTGATTATGTCATAGAACTTGTGATTCTCGATAACTATCAACCTTTCGTAATATTGCGGATCCTAAGCTCTAACAAAGAACGTGTTCATTTGTTCTTCCTTAAGTGGCGGCATTACCTTGGTGGCCTCTGATCTCCAACGAGTAGCATACTCGCGGAAGGTTTCTGTCGGCTTCTTCTTGAGGTTCTGGATAAAGAAAACGCATGGCGCCTTCTCTGTATTGAGCCTGAATTTGTCCATGAAATCTGATGCCATGCTCACTCAATTCGCCCGCTTCTTTGGATTTTGATTGAAGTACCAAGATAATGCATCTCCTGTAAGACTTCTCATGAATAGTTTCATGCGGATTTGTTCATTCTTACCCACTCCTACAAGCTTGTCGCAGTAGGTTCTCAGATGCACCTTTGTGATGCAATAAGGAATTCGAAAACAAGAAAACAAGAATAAAAGCAAGACGCTCAATGATCTATCAAGACTACAAGTAGGAACTTAGTTCTCTTCGGGGTGAGTGAATGTATGTGACTCGATAGGCGGACAGCTTTTTAAAGTAAGCACAAGAAGCCAAGAATTAACTACGAAAGTGGAAATTCTGAGTTTTAGCACGAGATCCTACAAGCTCAAAATTAGTAATTAACTTAAGTAGAAAATTACCTAATAATTACTAATTAGAAGTAGTGTAATCAAAGAAGTAAGGAAATTCAAGAAATAAGAAAATTTTAGAGACTTTCTCATTCTAGTTTGGAGAGGACCAATTCTCTCTCCTTCCCCCTTTCGGCCCTCTCTCCTTGTCCAAATGAAAATCGCCCCTCTTCTCCTTGTCCCAATAGAAAACAATTCCTTGAAACTTCTCCCTTTTGGATTGGGAGTTGTTTCCCTCTTGGACTAGGCTTAGGATTTCTTATTTCTTCTCCTTCTCCTAGCCTCTAACACGTTTATAACAAGAAATTCAAGAACAACAAGTTGACGTTCCAGAACTTCAAGAATTAAATACAACTTGTTAAGAATGGTCGAATCTTCAAGAACCCCTTCAAGATTAATGTGAATTGCTTCAAGAACTACAAATTGGCGTCCAAGAACTTTAAGAATCCAAGATTAACGTGTACTAGCTCCAAGATTTCAACTAGGATTTTAAAGAACGATTTTTAAACAATCAAGAACTTCAAGATTGGTTTCAAGAACGGTTTTTAACAATCAAGACTTCAAGATTTCAATCCAAGATGTTTTAGCAACTTCAATCAACAACAATTCTCGGTTTTTCTCTTCTTTTCTTTTTAGTCACTTTTTTTTTGGATCAAAAACGAGATTAAAGAAAGAACCTAAAACTAAGGCACGAAGAACAAGATTGGGATTGTAAGAACAAATGCTTTTCAAGCTCTGATACCCA
>MCJB01016050.1:128465-156087 GCA_002018475.1 Nicotiana obtusifolia
GTAGACAATTACCTAAGAATTACTAATTAGAAGTAGTGTAATCAAAGAAGTAAGGAAGTTCAAGAAATAAGGAAATTTTTAGAGACTTTCCCACTCTAGTTTTGAGAGAACCAATTCTCTCTCCTTCCCTCTTAACTTTCGGCCCTCTCTCCTTGTCCAAATGAAAATCACCCCTCTTCTCCTTGTCCCAATAGAAAACAATTCCTTGAAACTTCTCCCTTTTGGATTGGGAGTTGTTTCCCTCTTGGACTAGGCTTAGGATTTCTTATTTCTTCTCCTTCTCCTAGCCTCTAACACGTTTATAACAAGAAATTCAAGAACAACAAGTTGACGTTCCAGAACTTCAAGAATTAAATACAACTTGTTAAGAATGGTCGAATCTTCAAGAACCCCTTCAAGATTAATGTGAATTGCTTCAAGAACTACAAATTGGCGTCCAAGAACTTTAAGAATCCAAGATTAACGTGTACTAGCTCCAAGATTTCAACTAGGATTTTAAAGAACGATTTTTAAACAATCAAGAACTTCAAGATTGGTTTCAAGAACGGTTTTTAACAATCAAGACTTCAAGATTTCAATCCAAGATGTTTTAGCAACTTCAATCAACAACAATTCTCGGTTTTTCTCTTCTTTTCTTTTTAGTCACTTTTTTTTTGGATCAAAAACGAGATTAAAGAAAGAACCTAAAACTAAGGCACGAAGAACAAGATTGGGATTGTAAGAACAAATGCTTTTCAAGCTCTGATACCCACTGATGCAACAAAGAATTCGAAAACAAGAAAACAAGGATAAAAGCAAGACGCTCAATGATCTATCAAGACAACAAGTAGGAACTAGTCTACTTACCTTTTTGATAAAGTCAAGGAGAACCTATACTATACAAACAACCCTCAAGACAATGATGGACTTGCAAATTGTTTGATCAAGCAAAGGAACAAGTTCAATTTGGAATCACATCAAAAATTGGACAAGTTCACACATAGAGAGTTTTGGAGAACCTAAGGAGGTCGCCGGTTTTTGGGTATTAATTAATAATGTAAGGTACTGAAAATAATGCAGTCTTTAGGTTTATATAGAATGAGCCTTTACCTAAATCAACTAGGAAAAGAATAACTAACAAAAAGGCCAATAATTTGGCTAAGTCTCCTTATGGTCACATAGGACCCCAAACAAAGAATCAATGTCTTCCATAACAACATAACAATACAACATAAATACAAGTGTACATCATCAACGTCACACAAGTGCATCTTCAATGCAAATATCTTCAACCCCTCACACAAAGTGTATCATCAACGCCTGGCTCTTCTTCACCATTAAGTGTGCATCATGAAGTTCCTTGGCTTGACTCCTCGTGAATGGTCTCGAAGGCACAAACATATCTTGATCAGGCTAGCCTGCATCAAACGTATCTTGATCAGGCTGGCCTACATCACTTTGGATCACCAATGTCATCAAACATCTCAAACTTGGGATGTTTGTAACCCTCTGGCAGCTCTACATCAGAGTGGATACACAAGTCTTCGTAGTTTAATTCTTCAACACCTTTCCCACCTTCAACACTCTGGACTCTCCCTGTCAGTTTCTTGAGTTCTTCTGCCATGTTTCGAATAAGTAGGTCCTTCTCGGTTGGCTCAGGTATGTATAAGGTTTGTTGCGGGTGTGGGGTGAGATTTCCACACATATCGGGTTGCCTTGGTAGGCTCCCGAAACTTGGGTATATGGGTTGTCATTGATTGAAGTTTGAGGGAGATCAGGGGTGAGTTGTGGTGCGTTTTGAGGAGTATAAGTGGTGGTTTGCGGATATTGGGTCGGGTGATAGTGGTGTTGCTGAGGGACTTGCATTGGTGGTGGGTTAAGGTTTTGAGGCGGTAGGGGATTGTGATACTGGTGCGTAGTTGGAGGATTTTGTGGAGCTATGGGTGGTGGATTTTGGTTTTGGGTGTTATGTGGTGGTGTTTGGTTCTGAGTGATCGTGTTTTACTAGTTGAAGTCAAGAACATTTAGAGTAAGGGAAAGGTTTGCCAAATTTTGGACCTGCTCCAGCTCACCCTGTAACTCCAGGATTTTCTGCTCCAAACGCAAGACCAATTCATTTTATCCCGGCGTACTTCTTCCTTCTGAGGTTTCAACATTCTCTGCCATGGTAGGATTGTCTTTTCGGTTACCACTTAGATTATCCATCTTCCCTTTGCCTTTGCCTTTTTGGTCACTAGGTGGAGGAGGAGGTGGAGGACCTTTAGATCTGGTGTGTTAAGCTGATGATGCCAGAATGCATGAACTAACCTTTGGGAATGGGAGTAATCAAAAGAAAGAAAAGAAAAGCAAAAGGTAACCAAGTCAGTAAGACGAACTAAAAGAGTGCTCACAATATTTAAGCATGTATCACATAAGATCATGCAATAATTCGCGTCCTAATTTGGGGAGCTCATTGTGCCTGAGGTAGGCCTAAGCGACACATGGACTAGGAGAAAATTCATGCCAACTTTTGCCTCATTCCATTCATGCGAAAATAAGCCAAGTCAATCTTTCACTAAATCAAAAATAATAATTATAGAGTCATTAATGGAACTAAGCCTTATTTCATCGAAATCTAATCTAGTCTAGAAAGCAGCAAAGAACATTATCTCCTAGTCTATTTGGTCCCTAAAGGACCTTCTCCATGCTTGGCTCTCTTGACCCCATCAATCACGTTTCCTAGATCGCACATGTCGAGTATCAAGTACGCCATGGCCAACTTCCCTCCTTCATCTGGATCCATGCCTTGATAATCCCAACGCCTCTTTCTCATCTTCCCCACTAGTTCCATCAACCCTTGATCTAGATATTCTAACCTCTCCGTCGACTTATTTTCAATTTCCTTCCATTCTCTGATCGCTTCCATATCCACCTTATGCTATTCTAGATGTTTAGCTTCACGTTCGAACATCCTTTTTTGTAGCTTCTTGTACTTTTCCTACACCTCAGCCACACATCTATGATCCTATCCTTCAGATTGACCCCTGGTTTAACATCCCCGGCTATGTCGTCCTCCATCCATGAGAGATAGTAGTACATATGACCGGCGTGATACCTGTCCGGCTCAATAGTCTCTCCTTCCTCGATGACCTTCTGGTTCCATATGTGTTGGACTTCAAACTTGAATGGGATGACATCTCCTTTGAAATACTGCTTTATAATGAACCGTGTTGGAAACTCAAATTATGACTTGTTTCCTCCCAGCTTGCCTCATTACCCTTATAGGAGCCTAAGGGTAAATGTCTCGCAGCCCGATCAGTACTAAGTAAGTCGTTCCTTTGGACCTAATTATGAACTCACTACTAGGAAACCATTTAAGCATCCAATGCACTTGCTCGTTTGTTAGATAGCTGAAGAAACGTACCCATTCTACAATATTTTCGGGCTTTGCAAACCTGTCTGGGATGTATGTCATCTTCTTAGGATGATGACTGGCTATGTAGTCATTCAGTGGCCTTCGTAGAAGCTCTTGGCGATAATCACCAATCTGAAAGTGTTCCAGCAGCCAAACTTGTAGCAAAATGTTGCAACCCTCAAAGTGTCCGAACTCATGCTTGCACCGATCTAGAGCACGGTACATTTCAGCTAAGATCATCGAGATGATAGTGTACTTCTGCCCTTTGATACCCTCCATTAAGGTCCTGCCAACTATGGCTAAGCGAGTACGAATCCTTCCCCTTGCATCGAAAAGATCAACAAACGTAAGAAACGGACTATGAAAACATATACCTCGTGGTGCACCTATCCCAAAGAGGTAATGGCTAGCTCCTCATGATAAAGGCGATATGATTTTCTATGCCCATAACACTCATAGATAAATTCAAAGGGGATGTATGATTTCTTCAAACAGACAAGTTCATCATTCTTCTTAAAACCCAGCATTTTCAGGAAACCACGTGGAGTGCGATTTTCTGGCACCAATAGTCCTGGACAATCCCATGGTAACTTGGCGAAACACCCTATCTCTTCCAGGAGAGGAGTCACTTCTACATTGCCAAATCGGAAAACGGATCTCTTCTTATCCCAGAATATGGTAGCGGCCTCGATCAGTTCCCTATTTGGTTGAATGTTCATCAAAGATGGCAGGTTACCCAATACCCTCCTTACATGATTTTTGTCACAGGGCGCAAGGTCATTCCACCAATCAATTAGAAGAGGTGGGATATTTTGGACCATACCTAACCTAGGGATTTCGTGCTTCATTTTCTGCAAACAAATAAAAGTTAGCCCTTTCCTCCTCCAGATTTGACTATTTACGCAATAATGATTAGCATGTTGACACGTTATCTCCAAGTAATGCACATAATATGATGGTGTTCTTTGGGATTATGGAAATCCTGTTGGACTTTTGACAAGGTTCATCTAAACGGGTTATTACGTCAATGATGTCTCAATTTGTACTAGGTTAGCATGATGCATGTAAATAGGAGCATGGTTTCTAGAAAGGTCTGGACTGGTACTCTTAGGTGGGCAACTTGAGAGGAAAAGGCACGGGACCGTCGACTGCACCGTTGATCGACTAGTCTACCATAAATAATCCGTTCTGGGTTAAAAAGGTGTTTTAAGGAAAGCGCAGACACTCATCAAGCGCCGTTATGTTGATAATAGGCACGAGTGGAGCATGATGTGGAGCATGCTTTATGCAAAAATAGTGACACGTTGCCAAATATTTACATGATGAAAGTGCGTAAAAGCAGTAAGTAATATGATAAAGATGAACAGGAGAAAAAAAAAAGAAAAAAGGAAAGACAAAAGAGGAAAGTCAGTTTAACTCATGAAAATGTGTAAGAACGTAATGAAGCAAACAGGGAAATAAGGATGGGAGAGACACGGTATAGCAGTCTTAAACAAGATGACGGAAATGGAGAGAGGACGTACATGTCATAGCAATAAAGGGAAACAAGGAGGGGATGTTCATGTCATAGCAATTTAGACAAATAAAGGAAAATAAGAGAAGGGATGTGCATGTCATAGAAATTTAAAAAAATAAAGGAAATAAGAGAAAGGATGTACAAGTCATAGAAAATAAGGGAAGGGATGTACATGTCATCAAATAAACCACTAATCCATACAAGTCAACTTCATCATGGTAAGAACCTAAGTGTAAATCCCCAGCAGACTCGCCATGCTGTCGCGCCCAATTTCCTCGCGAAAGTGAGTTTCGACGTGTGACAACTCTTTTAAATAGGTAGTAAAAGAGGAGAGTCGCAACCTAACGATTTTTAAGGTGCGTTAGACACCTATTCTGTTTTAACTAGTCCGTGTTACCAAAGACGGGTAAGGGCTCAAATTACCTCAAAGAGAAGATGTTAGGCACTCTTCGAGGTCCACAACAGTGGGTTCCGGCCGAAGTTTATACTATGTGGATTATTGAATTATAATTAAGCTAATTGATCATATAAGTGAAGGAAGACATGGAATTTAAAGGTTCTATTGTAATATAAACCAGTGTAAAGAAAATAGCACAAGAATTAAACTATATAAATAATCAGTACAAGTCTTAGAGGTTACAAGATACAATTGCATTATTCTATATTTGATGACTAAGTGTGAACAGCAAATATGTAAAAAGAGGGGGTCCTAAGTTTTTTAGCTTAACTGATCAATCTATGCAACATAAATAATACTTCGCAGCTCCCTTAAGGCAGGGATTGCTCATATTATTCAGCGGGCTTAGACTATCATCTCCTGCTACCCGATTACTATGTTAAATTTGTTTACTTAAAGGCAATCTAATCCAATTCTATGTCGCGTCCTACGCGTGCACTACTCGTCCCATGCTTATGATCCAAGAGGCTTTGGACCTACTATTGGGTGGTTCTAGACTCTACTTACAATGCTAAAAAAATGATAAAACAAGCGTATATTCAAAACATATAGGACTTCACATGAATACAATAAAAGGCTCAAGTTAACCCCCATACATAAATAGGGAATGCACGTGGCAGATTAAGCAGCAGGCAATTTCAGAGTTAAGAAGCATTAGAGTCGTTAAATCCTATAGGCATGATTTCTCGGTAATTCCGATTTCTAGTAATGTGCAGGCAGCGTTACAACTTCTAAGCTAACAGATTTGCAGATTAAAGGTAATACAAACCTATAGGAATGACATCTATATTATTCGTGGAAGGAGGCAGTAATACTGTTCAAAACCCCAGGGTTAACGATGTTGATCATGTTGTCTAAAATGAGTAATAACATCCTATAGGCAGGATTTCTAACAATTGACAATTGAAATTGATTTTTATAATACTTTATCCCTATAGGTATATTTTCTAGGCGGGTAGAACAGTAACAACGACAATTTAATTAATCAATTAAGGCCCTCTAGACATAGTATCTAGACAAATAGTAATAGGAGCAAGTCTTTATTACTTGACGCGATCCTATAGCATGATATCTAACACATAGCAATGAGCAAATTGAGCGAATAACCAATGATGTTTGAATCCTATAAGCGTACTATCTAGTAGCGTGTAGAAGTGGAGCACGTGAACAAGTGAAGCACTTAGATTCTTATAGGCATGATTTCTAACAGTGTATAGGAATAGAATATGTTAAGCAAGTGAAGTGCTTGGGTTCCTATAGGCATGATTTCTAACCACGTCAGACAAATAGCAATTAAAGCAATTAAACCCTATGGACAGGTTTTCTACCAATTCATGCAACCATTTGAAGACTCCGGCCCCCTTCTTTCACTAATTTCCCCATCATTCAGTTTTACAAGTTATTACAAATCACATTGAATAATTACAGGCCCAAATACAAATATAAAATAACCCAGTAACACATCTGGGGCTTCAAATAGGCTTAGAACTTCATACGGACAGTAGGCCCAAACTCCCGGTGCAGACAGTGCACTTCAAGCCCCCAATACCAAAGGCAGGCCCAGCATACCAAGCTCAAACAATTAAAGTAGTTAAGCTAATGGATACCAAACATAACTACTCATAAAAAAACTTAAAAACTTAGTTCTTATAAATGAAATAGCTATAGCTTCAACCAATAATCAGGGACATGCTAAGCTGAAAGGTGTCAAAGACACATACGAGCAATTAATTTCACAAAAACAAGATTAACAGTGACAAGGTAGGATATCCAAAGCTAGCAAACTGCTGCAAACATTGTTTCAAAGTAGAACCAACCCAAAGAATTCCAGATGGCAGCTTAGAAGAATTATAGACAAGAAGAAGGTGGAGTACAATCTTCATATGAGGATTTTACACAACATACCGGTAGCACAGTTTGGTGAACATACTTAGTTGAATATGAAACTTAACTGAAGCATGAGATTCTAAAGAACTTATAGTAGGTAGAAGAACATGTTAATTCTAGGTTAACGGGACAAGCAAACATTAGAATTCATGAAAATTTCAACCCTAGGTTAGCAAGATAGGTAATTATCAAGCTTAGTGCCAATTGCTCATATGCAAGAAGAGGCTCAACATTGGGATTCACCCTAGAAAGTCTTGGGCAACACTTAGAAACACAGAATTGAGCAGGTCAAAGAACAAATATTAGAGTTATAGAAAAGATGCCATACTTGTCTTAGAGGTTCATGAACATGATCATTAAGGAAGTTACAAAAACGGGCTACACATGAATGACCTAGTAGAAGCAATCATTGGAACACATTTAGGGCAACGAACTAGTTTCTCATAAGAATCTCAAGTAAGGCAGGGAGATAGGGTCAAGCAGATAGTAGGCATAAGTACTCAGAAGCATATAGAACAGTAAGCTAAACATGCTTAAGGAATCCAGGATTAGGGTTAACAAACTAGGCAAGTTCTAGTGTTAGAAGAAGTTTAGAATCACAAAATAACTTCAAAGAAATAGGACTGTAAACAGAGGTAGCATGGTAACACATTGGTTCACAAAAGTTCATGAACACAAACAAAAGATGAAATTGCGAAGGTCAAAGGACTTATCAGTTACTAATTGACAAACAGGTAAAAAAAAAAAAGAACAATTTCAGTTGTATCTTAATCGTCAGTGGAAAAATGAGCAGTAGAACCCAAGAATATCAGTGCGTCAGAGTTCCCAATGGTTTCAGATGAACCCCAGGCACTGCTCACACTAAGAAAGGTCCAATCATCGATTTTGGTGGCCTTGGCTTCCAACCGGCTAAGAAATTAAGTTTCAGAGTAGTAGAGGACAAGTGAGAGTGAGAGAATAGCAGTAATTATTAAGGTCTCTTAGGGAAACGGAGAAGGGGGTTTACATAGTGGCCAGAATCAAACATCCAAACAAGGAAACACAATTAATCAAACATAAATAAGGAAAGAAGAGCATGCAGAATCGATTAAGAACCAAATTACGAGAAAAATCAGGCAAACCCTAATTTTGCCCAAAATCACATATTGGCCGAAGAATCTTGTCAAATCAGACCGTATGATCTTTCTATGAACGTATATAGATGAGAAACCATCTGAATCTTGAGGAGTACGTCTAATTTCTCTAGATTTGAGAGATTGGTACTTGCCAAAATCGGACAAGTACTAAGTCCATATTTACGCAAGTAACAATGATATAATCCATAAAAGGTAAGCAAATCAGGGTAAGAATCCATGAGTGGATTGGATTCGGAGAAGAGTTGGAGACGGCTGCTAGGGTTTTTGAGGTGAGGAGAAGGTTCGAGAGAATCTGGGAAAGGCGGACCGGTGAAATGAGGTTAGGGTTTGGGAGGGTTAATTAAAAGGGGGAGATAACTTATGGGCCGTTGATCTTTGAGATCAATAGCCAAGATTAAAAGAAAGAGTGGGGCAGGTCAATTGAACAGGTCGCGATCTGTTTAATAAAGGACTGGGCCAGAGGTTTTGGGCGTTTGGGCCGTTAGAATGGTCCGTAAATTTGGCCTATCTTGGGCTAGCTTTAAAACACCTGAAATTAATAAAAATAAAATTATTAAAACCTCTAATAAATAGTAAAAATATTATTTATGCGGCAAAAATGTCTGAAAATAATAACTCAACATTATAAAAATATAAAAATACTATTTTGGCATAAATAATATAATAGACGCGATTATTTATAAGATATAAGCTATTATTGTAAATAGTGTAGATAAAATAGAAAAAATATAAATATAATTATATAAAAATGAGATGAAATATTATAATATGCATGGGGGTATAAAATGATAAATTTAGATAATTAAATCATTCTAGAATAATTTAAAAGGATAATTAAAATATTTAAACAAATTAAATGCGAAAAAATCAATTTCAAAGCTTTACAAATTATAGAAAATACTTATATGACTTTTGTAAATTGGGTAATAATGCAAAATGATATTTTAACAGTATATGGAATAGGTTATAAAATATGCGGGCGAACTTAGGTATCAACAACAGCTTGTTGGAATTGTATGCTTTTGGATCAACCACTGTAACTTCAGCGGGAAGTGGTCGACTAATATTCACTTCATCCAACATTTTCACAAAAGAGATCCATGTTTTCTTTGTGGTACACTCATGTGCAAACAAAGGAGTTCCTAAAGCACTTGCCATCCTACTTAAGGATTTGCTACTCCAACAGTTCATTGGGAGATTGGGGAATTTGACCCATAGAGGGATCTTAGTGGGAAATTCCTTACTAAAATCAAAATCTGATGTCCAAGGTTTCAAAATAATAGGTCGATTACTAATGGAGTATAGTCCGGCATAGAAGACAGTGTGCATATTAATAATTGATTTGAATCTAACATAATATCCCTCTTCATGCAAATAGACATCCGGTGACTCTATATTCAACCAATTTTGACTAATATACCTGCTCATGGCATTATATCTAAGTGTTTCTCCAATGATGTAAGCAATTAAGCACAACTTCATTTTTCTTCCTCTGGCTTGACTTCTTCTGCTTCTAATTGCATCACATTTTGGCCATTTACAATTTGTCGTGGAATGTAGGATAGTGTCATACCATTTATTGCAGATCTATTTCCTTTGAATAGATTCATCCATGCACCCATCTGCTTTGCTGTCTCAACTGTTTGACCAGTTGTTTCCTACTTTAAAATCACTGTTTCATAGCTTTTCAGTGCCTTTGATTCAGTATTCTTCTATGTAATGGTATTTGGAAGTTCATTCATGGTCAGGTTCTTTAATATCCCTCTAGGGTTTGATGTAGATCCTACTTCCACAGATCTAATCTCTTCTGCCATTTGTACAGGGAAGCTATTGTTGTTGCCTTAGGGGTCCTGTCACCTTGAATACTGAGTCCTTTTCCTCGTCCCCGACCTCGCACTCCTGCCACGGACACACCAACGTATGTTTAGCTAACATGCACCGAGAGCATGAGTGAGAGTAGAGAGAGATTTTTACCGAATCATGGATATTCAGGTTATCCGTCAGTTAATATGCTTTTTATTCGTATTAAATATGGGTCGGATCGAATAATTTATTTATTTTTTATATTACTTATATTCGCTCCACTCATATTCGACCCGACCCGACCCGACCCGACCCGACCGTTGCCACCCCTAAATAGGACTTACGACTTTAGATATGTATGTCCGAACTTCAAACTAGATATGTATGTCCGAACTTCAAACAAAGTTTATTACATGTGTTTGAAGTTGTTGGATAAACTTGTAAAATTTATAAATTTCGGGTATTGGCTTAAATGGGGCCCGGAAAGCACTGCCACCTTCCACATCCTGAGTCAAACTTTGAGAAAACTACCTTGTATGGCCGTCGAGAAAAATTATTAGCCCAAAGTTTTGCACGTAACCTAAAATTTCCAGTCGGATAAAATCAATATTAAATTGTAGCCCATCGACTAAAACCAACGGATAAAATTCAAAAGTAAATTTTGGTACAGCTTTTTGTCTTCCCGAGATATTTTTCCTTCCCAATACCAAATTGTTTTCTCTTTCTCACGTATCCCACTTGACTTCTTACTCTTTCTATATTATTTTACTTTTTTTCTTCAATTCTTTTAATTCTAACACTTTTTCTCTTTCTTTCTTTTACTTCTTTTAATACTATTTAAATTTATTTCTTACCTTTTTCTAAAATAGTATGTGATTTTACATAGCCACTTATTAGACTTAAACAGTATTTATCTATCAGCTATTTTTATTTAATCATTTTCCCTCTTTGTTTGTTGGTTATATTTGTCCGTTCAGCTAGTTTTGTTTGATCTCTTTCCTCTCTTTGTATGAGTATTTTTGGAGAGTTTTGCTTAAGTACCTAAAAAAGTTATCAATAACAATAACAAAAATAATATATCGAGTGTAATTCCAAATTCTAAAGGTATAGGGAGAATAAAGTGCACGTAAACTTAAAAAATTATCGATATTTCAATTTAAATCTTAAGAAAAATTCTCCGATTAATACTACGATAATTCTTCTGGAATGATAGTAGAAGAGGTGAGATTTTTAGCCAAGTTATGCACATTGCTGATGGTGTATGTTGGTGGCATGATAATTTTTGTAAGGATGTGAAATGTTTATGGTCAAGCTCTATGTATTTCGTTTTGTACATTTCTTCTTCTTCTTTTTCTTTGAATCATAATGACATTTTATAGAGTGAAGATATTTTGAAATGGGTATTGATGGTGGGTTTGGGTTTAATGGTGGGCAAATTGCAGCATATATAATAGTTTTATAGTTTTGTAAAAATGTTGGATATATATTATTATGCAATGCATAAATTTTATATATATCTTGTATCCTAAGTTTGACAGTGTATCCTTAGTATATATTTAAGCCTATCTCGAGTGTGCTTGTATATCTAAAGTATATATTAAGTGTACCCCGAGTATATTTTGTATCATGAATGTATAATTTTTCTATACACTGTATACACATGTGTATTGTCTAATATGTAAACATAGTGTATATAAATTATATACACATTTTGTATGTGTAATGTGTACACACCGTGTATTTAAAGTGTATCATATATTTTGAAATGTATTCCCAATGTATCATTAATGTATTCCAAAGTGTTTATATATATATATATATATATATATATGTATGTATGTATGTATGTATATATATATTGTACGGTGTGTAAAAAGTGTATATATATTTAATAGCGTGCACACCAACTGCAGTATAGGAAAACATTTGAAAGATTATTAATTTGTTATATAAACTTGTATATTTTTTCTATTAATCTCATCAGAGAGTTTTACTTTTCCTCTTCATCAGATAATTATTCTAAATTTAAAGGACTAATTTTAAATCCGTCAAATTTTTTATCTAATAAATTCTCCAGGTCTTCAAGACTCTTTATTTTAAAGTCACTTGCAGTAGCAATTTGCTTTTTACCTTTTGTAGTATCATTTCTTGATATTTTCTGGATTTATGTTATTAATCTGTCCAGTCTTTTATTAATAGAAACTATATGTTCACCAAGAATATATATATATATATATATATATATATATATATATATATAATTGGTATAATTATTCTGTATGAGCATAGCATTCAAATTTCTAGCAGTAATTTTGCCAGTATCATCATCAAATAATTTTGAAAATGCAGTATAATAAATTACTTTATCCTTTTCTCCCATTTGGAAAGATGTTTGTGGGAAAAATACGGATATAGTAATTTCACCACTATTGAGTTTATAATCTCTTTCTAGCATGGAAATATAACTATTAACATATTTAGACATAAACCATCGCACGAAAGCAATTATTTTATTGTGACTACTAATATCATTATAAAAATCATCTTGAAAGAATTTTATTAATTTTTTATCAAAATTATCAAAAAAACCAATTTTTGAAAAGTTCCCATATGGGTTTTTTTAATTCTTCAGAAATTATTTTTCTCGCAGGTGAACCTGGACAAAAATCTATTTGGTTTCATTTCATTCAAACCATTGAAAAAATCCATTTCGGATTCAGTTGGATTAGGAATAGCACTAGCAATATTATCAGTACTAATTTTTATGACATCTACTTTATTATTTTCTCTAATTTGGGATGTAGATGCTCTTGACGGAAAATCTACAGTACAAGCAATAGGTGAAATATAACAGAAATTTGATCTAGTCAATCTAGATGAATAACTGATATTATCAGCCTGATCAGATTCATTAAACCTGATCTTAACAGTTCCATCAGAAATTTATTTGATTATGTGATTTCACTATTAATGTTATTTCGAGGAGCTATTGCCGGAGCAGTCAATATGGCTGATAATGAGTTTTTACCAAAACCTCAGTTATTTACTACTCAAAAAGTTTTTAATAAAAGTTACTCTTTTAATAGATTATAATTTCAAAAAAGAATCTGTTGCTTTATTTGATAGTGGTGCTTATCTAAATTGTATTAAAGAAGGAGTAATACCTTCAAGATATTTTCATAATACTACTCATAAACAAACAAAAAATGCCAGTGATCACCAAATGGGTATTTCTTATAAAATACCTAAAGCTTATATTTACCAGAACAATGTCTATATACTAGAAAGTTTTATTTTAGAAAAAGATATTCACCAAGGCACAATATTACGAATCTCATTTTTCCACCACATAATTTCTTTTACTAATTGGGACACTCATAGTTTCACAGGAACTTTTAATAGAAAAGAAATTACTTTCGAGTTTATAACTCAACCAGTCCAAAGATTTTTGAATGAAATCATTTCTAATAATATTAGTGCAAAAACTACACAAATTGATTTTTTTTTTTTAAAATGAGATTTGCAGTCTTACAATTGAACAGGATTTAAAAACTCCTAAACTTATTGAAAAAAATTAATTTATTAAAGAATCAGTTTGCTTTACAAATTTGTGGAGACCACCCAAATCAATTTTGGAATTGGAAAAAGTACATAGTTAGTCTTCCTTATGAAGAAGACTTTTCTGAGAATAATATTCCTACTAAAGCTAGACCTTGCCAAATGAATTCAGAATATTTAAAATTATGCCAAAAAAAAAAAAGATTCTTTGCTGCAAAAAGGTCTTATAAGACCTTCAAGGTCTAAATTGTGACGACCCAGCCAGTCGTCTCATGAGTTACCGCTTCGTTTCCCCCCATTTCCGCTTCATTATGCTTTGTTATCCGTGTTTTATGTGATCGAGTTGAGTAGTTTGCGTTCGGAGTGGATTTGGTAAGAAATGAGACACCTAGTCTCTTTTAAGAAGGTTTAAGTTGGAAAAGTCAACTGGATGTTGACTTATGAGTTAGAGGGCTCGGATGTGAGTTCCGATGGTTCGGTTAGCTTCGGGAGGTGATATATGACTTAGGAGTGTGATCGGAATTGGTTTGGAGGTCCGGTGTAGAATTAGGCTTGAATTGGTGGAGTTAGTATTTTGGCGATTTCCGGTTGTTAGGCGAGATTTTGATCCGAGGGTCGGAATGGAATTCCGAGAGTTGCTATAGCTTCGTATAGTAATTTCGGACTTAGGCATATGTCCGGATTTGAAATTGGAAGTCCGTAGGACAATTCAACGCATTTTGGCGAATGTTGGAAAATGAAAGATTTTTGGAAAGTTTGACCGAGGAGTTGACTTTTTGATATCGGGGTCGGAATCCAGTTCTGAAAATCTTCATAGGTCCTTTATGTCATTTATGACTTGTGTGAAAAATTTGAGATCAATCGTACTCGATTTGATGGGTTTCGGCATCGAATATAGAAGTTGGAATTTATTAGTTTCATTAGGTTTGAATTGTGGTATCATTCGTGTTTTTAGCGTTGTTGGATGTGATTTGAGGCCTCGACTAAGTCCGTAATATGTTTTAGGACTTGTTGGTATATCCGGACGGGGTCCCGAATGGCTCGGGTGAGTTTTGGATGGTTTTACGGATTATTTCATCTTTGGAAAAAAAAAATTGCAGAAAAGCTGCAGAAAAAATGGTACGAGTAGTCTAGTTTGGAAGCTCATATCTTGTAATCTATGAGGAATCAGAAACATTGCAAAACTGAAAGTTGTAGCCCCTTGAATATAGTTTCCATAAAGATAAACCATTTATCATTTGGAAATTTATATCAAAAGTTACGATCGATTAACCGAAGCTCGGTACTGCTGTTGTTTTCCAGGCAGTGAGCATGGCAGAAATTTTTGCTGCACAGGACCGACTTTGGAAGCTTATATCTCATAATATGTAAGGAATTATGAGATGATCAAAATACAAAATTCTTAGCCCTTCCAGAAAGATAAACCACTTATCATTTGGACATTTGTACAGAAAGTTATGATTGATCGAAGTTGGCTGGTGGAGCAATTTCGACAGAATTTTCTAATGCACTTTAGAAGCTCATATCTCGGAATATATAAAGCGTTATATAGTGCGCAACCTATCAAACGAAAGATCTTCAAGTCTAGTTTCTAAATCTTCAAACCGTTGATCATTTGGATATTTCCACAAGGAGATATGAGCGTCTTAACAGAAGGTGTACAGTAAGGGAAAATGGTAAGAGGATGTACAGCCTGCACAGCGCAGGTACAACTCGATGAAGCCTGGGCAGAATGTTTTTAAGCCTTATTTTTTCTGCAATTTTGGGTATATTTTCACCCATAGTTGCTCATTTTTGGAGGTTCTTGAAGGAAATTAACGAGGGATTCAAGGAGAATCGATTGGAGGTAAGAATTTCGGACCTAAAACTCGTTTATATTGTGAAATCCACCTAGAAAATGATTGAAGTCTTGCTAAAATTGGAAGAAATAGGGCTTGGGATTTTGAAATTTTAATTGGGTATTTGGAGGACCATTTTGGGGTCGGATTTGAGAACTTTTGATATGTAAGAACTCGTTGGGAGATAAGGAACCCGTTGATGTGAAAATTTTTGAGTTTTGAGAAGTGGGCCTGGGGCTCGAGTTTTGCTAATTTCGGAATTTTTGGTATTTTTCGATTGTTTTCGCTTGGGCTTTGGCCCCTCAGCATATTGTGACGCATTCGTTCTGATTTTGGATAGATTCGACGCGCGTGGAGGCCAATTCAAGGGGCAAAGGCGTCGCGGGCTAGGGATTTAGCCGGTTCGAGGTGAGTAGTGATTGTAAATGATGTTCTGAGGGTTTGAAACCTCGGATTGTAAATCGTAGTGCTATATTAAGGTGAGACACGCGCTCGATGATGAGCGTGAGGTCGTTTACTACTGGGGATTGTGACTTGGTCCGTCCCGATTGATGATTTTTACCGCGTATTTGACTAAAACTTATTTGTTATCATCATGATTTGGGCTGATTGCCATATTTGGGCTTCGTGCCAATTATTTAAACCCTTCAGAGATTTTTATCATTGTTTTCTCACTATTTTTACTTATTACTTGAACTCAGTCATGCTGTTTTCCATTGTTTTACAACTCAGCCACTTTTACTCAGTTTTGAGATTTAAATAATATTTTAATGATATTTTTGGGCTGAGAACTACTATTTTACTATGCCCGAGGGGCTTGTGATGATTTTCTGACTGAGTGCGGCCGAGGGCCAGATGTGAGGATATACTGAGTGATATGAGGCCGAAGGCCTGAGATACTTTATATGCCACGAGGTGGCTTGTAACTGATATGAGGCCGAGGGCCTGAGATACTTTATATACGCCACAAGGTGGCTTGACTGATATGAGGCTGAGGGCCTAGATTTGATGCCACGAGGTGGCTTGATATTGCACTTGGGCCGTAAGGGGCCCCTCTTGGAGTCTGTACACCCCCAGTGAGCGCGGGTACCCATTGTGATGTGAGATATAGCCTTAGGGGTTGATACTGTTCCATGCCCGAGGGGCTGGTATTGTTTAGAGATTTGAGCCCGAGGGGCTGGTACTGTTCTGCGATATTGCCCGAGGGGCGGAATTGTTGATAAGGAGATTTTACTTAATTTCTTACTAATTTACTGTTTTCAAATGATGTTTTATTGCTTCCTTATAGAATGCCTTGTGCTTTACGTGTTTTCTTACTTTCAGTCGTTATTTATATTTATTACTCACTGGGCCGGAGTACTCACATTACTCCCTGCAGCATGTGTGCAGATTCAGGCGTTGTTGGTTCCGCTCCGGAGTGCCGACTCCTCCCATCCAGGCGGTGATTCAGAGACTATGAGGTAGTTGTTGGCGTATGCAGCCCCGTATCTCCCTTATCTTATCGTTTCCATGTTTTTCAAACAGTTGTGCTAGATATTGTGTTTAGTAAACTTGTATCAGGATCCATAGTTGCTCATGACTTGTGACACCCCGATTTGGGCTGTGTCGGGATAGTTTCTATTATGGTTAGCTATATTTCTGCGAATGATTGCTATTAAATCATGCTTATATTGTTTTCATGTTAATTAACTGCTTAAAATGAGATTTTGGTTAAAAATGCTAGCCTTGTCTTCACGAGAGGCGCCATCACGATCGGGTTTGGGGTTAGGGTCGTGACATAAATAGTCTTGTACTGTTTTTTATGTTAATAAACATGCTGAACAGGAATGAGGAGTTCCAATGTTAGTTATTAATTATAAACCCCTTAATAAGGCTTTAAAATGGATAAGATATCCATTCACTAATAAAAACGATTTATTGGATAGATTACATTGTCATGACCCTAACCCCGAACCTGGTCGTGATGGCGCCTCTCGTGAAGACAAGGCCAACCAATTTAACCAAAATCTCATTTTAAGCAGTCAATTAACAAGAAAACAATACAAGCATAGTTTAATAGCAATCAGTCACGGAAAATATAGCTAACCATCCCGACTACAGCCCAAACCGGGGTGTCACAAATCATGAGCAACTATGGATCCTAATAACAAGTCTACTAAATACAAAATCTTGCACAACTGTTTGAAAAGCATGACAACAACAAGATAAGAGAGATACGGGGCTGCGGACGCCAACAGCTACCTCGTAGTCTCTGAAATCACCACCTGGACGGGAGGAATCAGTACTCCGGAGCGGAACCAACAACGCCTGAATCTGCACACATGGTGCAGGGAGTAATGTGAGTACTACGACTCAGTGAGTAATAAATATAAATAATGATTGAAAGTAAGAGAGCACGTAAAGCACAAGGCATTCTATAATGAAGCATTAAAACATCATTCAAAACGGTAAATCGGTGAGAAATCAAGTAAAATCTCTTTTCAACAGGTAAAACATGTAATTTGTAAGGTAAATAATGTGAAGTAAAACATCGGCCCTCGGGCTCAGTATCAACAAATTCGCCCCTCGGGCAATATCATAAAACAGTACCAGCCCCTCGGGCTCAAATCTCAGAATAATATCAGCCCCTCGGGCTATCACATGGAACAATATCACCCCCTCGGGCTATCACATAATACAACATCAGCCCCTCGGGCTATCACATGGAACAGTATCAGCCCCTCAGGCTATCACATAGTACAATATCAGACCCTCGGGCTATATTTCACATCACAATGGGTACCCGCGCTCACTGGGGGTGTACAGACTCCGGGAGGGGCCCCTTACGGCCCAATCGCAATATCAAGCCACCTCGTGGCATAAATCTAGGCCCTCGGCCTCATATCAATCACGCCACCTCGTGGCGTATATAAAGTATCTCAGGCCCTCGGTCTCATATCAATCACAAGCCGCCTCGTGGCATATAAAGTATCTCAGGCCCTCGGCCTCATATCAGTCACAAGCCACCTCGTGACATATAAAGTATCTCAGGCCCTCGGCCTCATATCACTCAGTAAATCCTCACACCTGGCCCTCGGCCGCACTCAGTCAGAAAATCATCACAAGCCCCTCGGGCATAGTAAAACAGTAGTTCTCAGCCTAAAAACATCATTAAAATATTATTTAAGTCTCAAAACTGAGTAAAAGTGGCTTAGTTGTAAAACAGTGAAAACAGCATGACTGAGTTCAAGTAATAAGTCAAAATAGTGAGGAAACAATGATAAAAATCCCCGAAGGGTTCAAATAATTGGCACGAAGCCCAAATATGGCAATCAGCCCAAATCATGATGATAACAAATAAGTTTCAGTCAAATACGCGGTAAAAATCATCAATCGGGACGGACCAAGTAACAATCCCCAGTAGTAAACGACCCCACGCTGTCACGACCCAAATCCCAAACCCGGTCGTGATGGCGCCTCTCGTGAAGACAAGGCCAGCCAATTCGAACCATAATTCATTTTAAGCAGTTAATTTAACAAGAGAACAACACAACATAGTGAACTCAATTCGCATTCACCTCGAGTGACCCGAATCGCGAGACCACATCGTCTCAATACTCATGAACCATCTCATACCCTCCTTATGTGCTCAATATTATCTCAGACTGGTACACCCATTTTGCAAGACCTTCTGCGAATCCGAAGCTATCTCTTTCTTTTCTCCAATATTGCACCGTATACCCGATGGTAACATAGAATAATCCAAGTTTCGTTTGCAACCCACTGTGAAGACTCGATCCTTAACCACTAGGACCGTTATCGAGAGTCAGTCACTCTGACCTAGTCCTAAAGATAACCAACTCCAACGCTCTACTAGCACATGACAACCTCTCGAAGAAGCAACCGACTGCGCTCTTTTCCATGTACATCACATCCACAAAACATAAGCTCCGAGTTTCCCCAAAAACTTGAACATGCATCGATAAAACCAAATATAGCACACGCCCATCTAGTTCTTTGCTGAATTCTTCCTTTTTCTTAGTCATAAGTAATCCGCCAACGTACCGATAACCAGAAACTGCCACAGGCAGACAACCACGCGACTCAATTGTAAACGGTGGGGCTCCCCCCACTTAGCTCTAAGCCACCGTCACATAATGTAGAGCCCACGACAATTCCTCCATTCTCAATTACCATGATCTCGCACCATTATCCCGACAGACTTTTCGAAGTCTTTGCTAAGATTTTCATGAACATCCTGGACCACAAGTCATAGTCACGCACTCGACCACTTACTAGGTAGCAAGTGATATTCCTCGCAGAAGCTTCATCAACATCACGCCACCGCTAACCTTCTCACAGGAGATAACCCACCTGTGGAATTCCTTACCGACATCTTCTAATGACACTGCACTGGGTACAACTACCCCGTAATCAGGAAATTCTCCTGAGCTTATGCTCGCCCACCAGCTGTATAAGTCTGCTCCTTCCCTAATGACATCAACTGAAAGTTCAACAATACTTTACGAACTCAAGTCATATTGCACCTGAAACGATAATCAGATCTTCACACCCCTATTCATTTCAAACATATTTCTGCCATATTCGATCTTTCTTCGTATGACAACCATCACTCCAAATAAAATACGTCGGTCAAATCACCTTCCATCATGATTCCCAAACCGTTCTACACTTTCTCAAGGCATGCGGCTATCCTACCATAGAATCCATATGCTAATCTGTCACTCTTATTTCAGTTAAACCATCTCCTTAAGCAACTTTTCAACCTTTGCTTCTCATACCTGGCCTGCTAGTACTTCAACCACCGCGAAACACTTCCTGCCATGTCGTTCCTCATACTTCGCTGCTCACGTGTTGCATCAAATCACAATCCATAAAATGTTACCGACTCTAAGCCTCTTCGAAGATCATCTTTCTCGAGTCATCCACATTAGAAATACTAATTCGATTTTGAACCGCTGCACACAGCTATCCCTGGCAACCACCCCTCAGGCACCACACAGCACCATGCCCGAAGGAAAAATCCAAGAAGACCGTAATACCGACGAACCATAATGCGTTCAAACGAGGACAACGACACCGCATCACATGATAACAAGCGCTTCACGCTGCATAAGATTGAGTAGGAAGAAAATAAAGGCATAAGCCTCAATAGAATCAAACCGCACGATAAGGATATCAAGAACATGAAGTTTTCCTAAAAAGGTTCCGCAGCCTCTCGAAGATAAGTACAGACGTCTCCGTACCGATCTGCAAGACTCTACTAAACCCGCTCATGAATCGTGAGACCTATGTAACTTAGGCTCTGATACCAAGCTGTCACGACCCGAATCCCAAACCCGGTCGTGATGGCACCTCTCGTAAAGACAAGGCCAGCCAATTCGAACCATAACTCATTTTAAGCAATAAATTTAACAAGAGAACAACACAACATAGTTTAATAGCGGTCACTTGCGGAAAAATATAGTGAACCATCCCAACAACAGCCCGAAACCGGGGTGTCACAAAGTCATGAGCAACTAATGAAATCCTAATAACAAGATTACTATTACAATATCTCTGGCATAATTGTTTGAAGAAAGTGGAAATAACAATATAAAGAGATACGGGGCTGCGGACGCCAACAGCTACCTCGTAGTCTCTGAGTCACCGCTCTGACAGTCGTAGTCAATGCCTCAGAGCGGAATCAATAACGCCTGAATCTGCACACATGGTGCAGGGAGTAATGTGAGTACTTCCAACTCAGTGAGTAGCACATATAAATAATGACTGAAAGTAAGGAAACACGTAAAGCACAAGGCAATGCATAATGAAGCAGTAAATCATTATTTGAAAATAGTAAATCAGTAAGAAATCATTTAAAAATCTTTCCAGCTCTGGTTACCAGTTGCCATTGTTACCAACTGTAACATCCCTGGGCTTAGTATCATTTAAAACAGTAAAAATCTCCCCAGCTCTGGTTACCAGTTGTCATTGTTACCAACTGTAACCTACAGTTGTCGTTGTTACCAACTGTAATATCCCTGGGCTGAGTATCATTTAAAACAGTAAAAATCTTCCAGCTCTGGTTACTAGTTGTCATTGTTACCAACTATAACCTACAATTGCCATTGTTACCAACTGTAATATCCCTGGGCTCAGTATCAATCTAACAGCTCTGGTTACCAGTTGTCATTGTTACCAACTAGAACCTACAGTTGTCATTGTTACCAACTGTAATATCTCTGGGTACCCTGCGCTCACTGGGGGTGTACAGACTCCGGGAGGGGCCCCTTACGGCCCAAGCGCTATATCAAGCCACCTCGTGGTGTATATACAGTGTCTCAGGCCCTCAGCCTCAAATCACTCAGTAAAACCTCACATTTGGCCCTCGGCCGCACTCAGTCAAAAAATCATCACAAGCCCCTCGGGCATAGTAAAACAGTAGTCCTCAGCCCAAAACATCATTTCAAATATTGTGTAAATCTCAAAACTGAGTAAAAAGTGGCTGAGTTGTACAACAGTGGAAAAAACATGACTGAGTTCAAGTAATAAGTACAAATAGTGAGGAAATAGTGATAAAAATCCCCGGAGGGCTCAAACAACCGGCACGAAGCCCAAACATGGCAATCAACCCAATTCATGATGGTATCAAATAAGTTTCAGTCAAATATATAGTAAAATCATCAATCGGGACGGACCAAGTCACAATCCCAGTAGTAAATGACCCCACGCTCATCATTGAGCGTGTGCCTCACTTCAATATAGCACTACGATGTGCAAATCCGGGGTTTCGAACCCTCAGGACATCATTTACAATCACTACTCACCTCGAACCGGCTAAATTCCTAGCCCACGACGCCTTTGCCCTTCGAAGTGTCCTCCACGTGCGTCGAATCTATCCAAATTCAGAACAATTACGTCACAATATGTTGAGGGAACAAAGCCCACGTGAAAACAATCAATATATACTAAGAAATTCTAAAATTAGCAAAACCCGAGCCCCGGTCCCACTTCTCGAAATTCAGTAATTTTTCACCTCAACGGGTTCCTTATCTTCCCACGAGTTCAACCATACAAGACTTCTCGAATTCCGACACCGGTTTGACCTCCAAGTCTTAAAATCTAACTCAAGGGTTTTCCACAATTTTCTCAACATAAATCACCAATTACATATTAGAATGGCAATAGGTTTGGAAAATTTGACCAAGATTGAGTTAAGAACACTTACCCCAATGTTTCTCTCGAAAATCTTCCAAAAATCCTTCAAGATTTCGCTTCAATCCGAGTTCCCTAGCTCCAATTATGTTCAAGATGGTCAAAACCCCCTTCTTTAAGAATTTGTTCAAGAAAAATCTCCTTTGGATATAGTTTTGAGGTTGATTTGTTGTGATTTTATGGTGTTTGGAGGTGTTTCTCTTTGTGGATAACGAAAATGGGTTTTGCATGGCAAATGGGCACTAATTTCTATTTATAAAGGGGTCAAAAATCGGAACAATAAAACTTTCAAGTGTTGAAAATGCTATAGCATTTTCGCGTAGCAAAATCAACTGTGCTATAGCAAACTTGTCGCATTTCTGACATTGTTTTGGCCTAGAAATCTGTTGTACTTTGCAATAGCATTTTCGCGTAGCAAAATCAACTTTGCTATAGCAAACTGGTCGCATTTCTGACATGGAAATCTGTTGCACTTTGCTATAGCATTTTCGCGTAGCAAAGTCGACTTTGCTATAGCAAACTGGTTGCATTTCTGATATAGAAATCTGTTGCACTTTGCTATAGCATTTTCGCGTAGCAAAGTCGACTTTGCTATAGCAAACTGGTTGCATTTCTGATATGAAAATCTGTTGCACTTTGCTATAGCATTTTCGCCTAGCAAAGTCAACAATGCTATAGCATTCTGGTAGCATTTCTAACATTTCTGCAGATTTTTTTTTCCAACGATGAAATGGTCCGTTTAACCACCCAAAACTCACCCGAGCCATTTGGGACCCCGTTCGGTTATACCAACAAGTCCTAAAACATATTATGGACTTAGTCGAGGTCTTAAATCACATCAAACAATGCTAAATACATGAATCATACCCCAATTCAACCCTAATGAAACTAACAAATTCCAACTTCTACATTCGATGCCGAAACCTATCAAATCGAATCCGATTGACCTCAAAATTTTCACACAAGTCATAAATGACATAACGGACCTATGAAGATTTTCAGAACTGGATTCCGACCCCGATATCAAAAAGTCAACTCCTCGGTCAAACTTTTCCAAAAATCTTCTATTTTCCAACATTCGCCAAAATGCGTTGAATTGTCCTACGGACTTCCAATTTCAACTCCGGACATACGCCTAAGTCCGAAATTACCATACGAAGCTATAGCAACTCTCGGAATTCCATTTCGACCCTCGGATCAAATTCTCGCCTAACAATCGAAAATCGCCAAAATACTAACTCCACCAATTCAAGCCTAATTTTACACCGGACCTCCAAAACCAATTTCGATCACACTCCTAAGTCATAAATCATCTCCCGAAACTAATCGAATCGTCGGAATTCACATCTGAGCCCTCTAACTCATAAGTCAACATCCGGTTGACTTTTACAACTTAAACCTTATTGAAAGAGACTAAGTGTCTCATTTCTTGCCAAATATACTCCGAACGCAAACCATTCAACGTGATTACATAAAAAACGGATAACGAAGCATAATAAAGCAGAAATGGGGAAAACGGAGCGGTAACTCACGAGACGACTAGCTGGGTCGTCACGTGGGTACACGTCTTATATGTGGTATTTAACTAGGTTAGGCTATCTAGACTCTTTCCATTCCTTTAATTGAATTGTCATAACACTTTATATCTATCATTTTTAATCTACTCTTACATTCTCTATTTGACATTGTTAGCACTTGTTCTACCTCTTATTTGTTATTTTGCTCTTATATGCTTTACTTGAAGTTATTACCTTATTTATTGTACCTCTTAATTGTTGAATCACTTTTAATTGATGTTGTTATATCGTGGAATATCATCTTGTTGAGTTATCGGTGTTGAAGTTGTAATAGCCATTACTACATTGAGGCGAAGTTGTTAATTTTTGAGATACCTTTCGTTGTTGAGCCTTTCATTCATTTTGTTATTGTTGAAATTTTTTGTACATATTGTGGTTGAGCCATGGGCTATTTGTTGGGGAAACATTGGTGTTTTTGACTTTGTGGCAAGTTGTGGCATATGGGCACTTGTCGTGCGAGTTGTGGTTGTGTTACAATATTGATACACATGCGGTGGTATAAGGCTAGGGGTTGATACACATGCAGTGAGATAAGGAGCGCTTGATAAGCATTTTGCTAGTAAGGAAACTACTTTGTAATGATCCGATTGGTCGTTTTGAGCTCGAGCACGTCGTTCGGCGGTTTTGGGCCTTGAGTAGCTTCACTTCATGTTTTATGACTTTTACACATAGTCGGAATTGAATTTAAGGAAGTTCGGAGTTGATTCGGAATGAATATTCTCAATTCAAAAGTTTTAAGTTGGAAGAGCTAACCAAGGTTAGACTTTTGACTAAACGATCTAGGAATCGGGATTTGATGGTTCTAATAGGTTTGCAAATGACTTTGGATTTGGGCCTATGTTCGGATTGGGTATCGGATGGTCCGAAAGAGTTTCGACGCTTATTGTGGAAAGTTGGCATTTTGAAGGCTTTAGAATTTTTTAAGTTTGAATTGAAGTGGACTTTGGTGTTATCGATATCCATTTAGGATTTCTAGCATTAGAATAGGTTCGTATTATGATTTGTGACTTGCAAGTAAAGTTTGGCGTTATTACGAGATATTTAAGTGTAATTCGGACGCGTTTGGCGAAGTTTGAAAGTTGAAAGAAGGGTTTTGATCATCGATTCATAGTTTGGATGATGTTGTTGTTGTTTGAGGCCCCAAGAAAGTTCGTGTGATGTTTGATGTCTTGGGAGTGGTTGGTGTGTTTGGACGGGGTCCCGAGGGCCTAGAGTGTGTTTCGGAATGGTTTCGGACCATGTTTTGATGATTTGTTGTTGCTAGTTTGGTTCTTCATGAACGCGGAGGGAGAGACGTGTCCGCGAAGAAGGATTCAGATTGGAGGCCTTTCTATTTAACGCGTTCGCGATAAGGAAACCGCGTTCGCGAATGGTTGGGCAAGGGTGCTCCGCGTTCGTGATCGCCTGGTCGCAATAGCGTAAGAGAAGCTGGGCCTGGGAGCCTTGGCCTATGCATCTGAGAGAATTGGGTCGCATTCGTGATGGTCAGGCCTGGTAAGGCATCACGTTCCTGAGCCTGTCATCGCGATCCTGGAGAAAGATTTGGGAGCCAAAGCTGGTTGTGCTTCGCGACATCAGGGTAAGGCCGCGTTCGCGAAGAAGGGCGCCTGGGTAGATTATAAGCTTGCAATGTCTGGATTTTCTCATTTTAAACTCATTTCTCTCTTGCTTGGGCAATTTGGAGGAGCCATTTTGATCATCAACCTTGGGGTAAGTTATTACTACACCTCAAGAGTTAAATACGTGGATTATATGTGGATTTGGACATGAAAATTTATAGAAATTTTGGAATTTTAGGAGATAACCTAGAATTTTGTATTTTTGAATCTTTACCATGAAATTTGACATGGAATTGGGAATAAATTATATATTTGAGTTCATGGTGTTATGAGTAATGTTTATCTTCCAAAAATTTTGGAATCCGGCCATGTGGGCCATGGTTAACTTTGTTGACTTTTCGAGGAGTTGGGAATTTTTATAAATTGAAATTAATTAATTATGAATATTGGAGTACATTTTTATTGGTTTTCACATTTTCTGACTAGTTTCGGATCGATGAGCATCGGTTTGAGGTGTTAGAGAGGCGTTGGAGCCGGTTATGGAACTTCGGAGTAAGGTAATTCTCTTGTTTAACCTTGTGAGGTGGAATTTTACCCCGTAGGTGTTGTATATATTATGTGCTACAAGCTGTGGGAGCTACGCATATATGAGGTGACGAGTGTACGTGCGTATTAGAATTCCTGATTATCTTCGGGTAGACTTAGACTCATGCCATGCTTAAATTATACTATTTGAGTTATTCTTGCATATTTAAATGCTTTAATTTACATTTAGCTTGAGACTAGACTCGAGTAGAGTATCGAATTTGCTATTTTAGGTACTTTACGAGCTCCTTGATTAGCCGCAAAAGTTGTACTTTCTTTTAAGGATTTCTTTCGCGTTGTGCGTATTCGTCCAATAGTTTTTTTTTTTAATTTCATAACTTACACATATATTTGTGAGTGGGGTTAGTGACCTGTCAAAGTTTCATATTCTGATGAAATTGGGCTGAATGCCTCAACAATACTCTTCTAGGATCAGGCCGTTCGCCTCGGCGGTATCATGTAACTCACTCTTATGGGATCAGGCTATTCTTCCTGGCAGAGTAACATATTCTTATGGAATCGAGTCATTCGCCTCCGCAGTATCGTGTATCATATTCTCATGGGATTGGGTCATTCGCCTCGACAGGATTATGTATCACAGTCTTACGGGATCGGGTCGTTCGCCTAGGTAGTTTTATGAAACTCTCTTATGGGATTGGACCGCTCGCCTCGGCAGAATCGTGCAAAATACTTGATAAGGAGTCAACGTACTCGTGAGTTTTCCCGACTTGAGATGTTACTGTTGATTTAGTGTTGACCATTACGCATTCCATTTGAGAAGGTTCGATACCCACGAAGAAGAACACCTTCAGACAACATAGAGTCACCATAAATCAACCTCAAAACCATATTCAAAGGAGATTTTCATGGACAAATTCTTAGAGGAAGAGTCTTGGTCATCTTAAACATACTTGGGGCCATAGAACTCGAATTGAAACAAGTCTGAAGCAATTCTTGGAGGGTTTCCGAGAGAAACATCGGGGTAAGTGTTCCTAACTCGATTTTGAAGGAATTACCTAAGATTATAGTTGTTTTTAGCATTTTTACTGGTATTTTGAGTTGGGAAATTGGTGGAAACCCTAAAGCTTAGATTTGAGGGTTGAAGGTCGATCCAGTGTCGGAATTCGACAAATTTT
>MCJB01016061.1:0-11991 GCA_002018475.1 Nicotiana obtusifolia
TAGTGGCTATATTTTAAAGGGTATGTTTGTGAAAGTCAGAAATGGGCCAATTCGGATAATAACCGGTAGAAGCTTCTAGCGAGGCTTCAATCGCAATTAAGTGAAAAAAAACAAAAGAAACTTTGAGGGTCAAAAGGTATTTCTAAAAGAGTTCATAACAGATTCAGTTAGGGAATCACATGGTCACATGCAATCTGTTAGAGGGAAGTGGGGATACGGGGGTGAGGGCTCCTAACAGAAAAGGAATAAGAATCTAATAAAAAGAAAAATCTAAAAAGGGGGTGGGTCTGTTTTATTTTGGGGGATATGTAAAAAGAGTAGGTCAGTCGTTCAAGAAAAGGGGGACGGAGGAATACTCACTGGTTGAAAAGAAAACAGTCTAGATATATGCTTAGTGATTAAAAACTAAAGATTTTCGTCTTTGCTGTCATTGAATTGCAAAGGAGATCGATTGGAAGTATTTGGGGTTGATTGCTGCTGCCATAGTTGGTTGCTGTTGCTATTGCCTAAACAAGTTTGTTTGCAGTTCTTAGCTACGCTTAAAACACCCTGTAATGTCAAGTTTGTTACATTCTATGTAATCAATACATGTTATGTTTGACTGATCCCCTATGCACTTTGCTCAGTGATAAAGTTGAATTTCAATTAAGTTATGAGCCTTTAGTTCTATATGTATGGTGTTTGATAAGGGAGATCGAAACTCAGTACTCTATCTACAACGTCTATCTTCTTGGACTGCTATGGTTATATATGTCTTTGATTTGCTCATGTTCTAGTTTGGGCGCCGTCTTCTTCATTGTAATACTGGTCGATAAGTTAATCTATTGAAATTGCCATTCATTTAAAAAGGTCACACTTTAAACTTTTTTCTTCTTCCGATCTTCAGATTTTGTGTCATAAATATTTGTATTATTTGCTTGACTTCTCTTATCTCTGTCTTATGGCTTATGTGATGATATTTTGAGCTTTTCTCTAGGAATATTTCTCGTCCCCCTCTTGACTGAGTCGATAATTTTTGGTGTTCCCTTATATACATTTAAATCTTGAATGGATAAGTTTATTTTCATTAGTCATGCCATGGATTTTGATTTTTTTTTTCTTGCGGATATGCTTATGTTGTTTAATTTTGTGGTAGCATGTTAAAATAATCGTCTAAAACAAGTTATTGAATAAGTTAATTTAGCTTAGGGAGTTTGGAAGATTGGTTTAATTCCGCTCGGATTATGCATCGTCGTTCTCTTGCTTTAATTTATGTTATGTTTTACTCCATTTAGCTTATTTCATTTCTGTAAATATTTGGCCAATGAGCTATGGAGATTGATTTAAAATGAATTGAAAATGAGTCATCGGCAATAGAGTCGGGCTGAATTGTTTCATATGAAAAGAAAAATTGTTTTTAGTTTAAATTTTCTTAAATATTTAATGGGCCATAGACGAAAACTGACGGGTCATAATAATTGGTTCCATAGCTCTTCAGCCTCATAATAATCTTAAAATTTGAGGAAACACTTAAACTTTTGTAGTTTACTTTTAGGTACGATTAATTACATTGTGACTATGGGTACGGTTCCCGTTACATAGTGACAATATCAACTTCGGAGGTGCCTTTTAGGTGACCCGACTTTAACAATTTTAAATAATAAAAGCTTTTAAACTAATTTGAGACGCGCCATACCGAATAAAATTTACAAACATATGGCCCTTATTAATTAAACACTTAGAAGAACCGAGGTCCGCTATTTAGCGAATTCCATGGCCCTCGAAGAACTAAAAACACGTAGTTTGCTTTAGGCGCTTTATTCTAATAATTTAGTTTTCTGAATTCGGGTGCGTATTTATGTGACCCAAATCCTAAATCCCAATGTTAAATTAAAAGGTGTTACAAATTACGGGTGCATTTATGTGACGTGATTTGTGATATATTTTGATTAACGTTGCAAATCTCCGATAATTTTAAAAAAAAAGCGGAAAAGCTGAATAAAGTAAAATATACTATAGGTTAATAATAGATATTAAAATCAAGTAATAAGCCATTCCTGACAATAAAGTGACCGTGCTAGAACCACGGAACCCGAGGGTGCCTAACACCTTCCCTCGGGTTAACAGAATTCTTTACTTAGAATTTCTGGTTCGCAGACTTCATTAAGAAAGTCAAATCATTTTCCTCGATTTGGGATAAAACCGGTGACTTGGAACACCAATCTAAAATTTCCAAGTGGCGACTCTGAAAATAAATCAAATAATCCCATTTCGACTAATGTCACTTTAATTGAAAAAATTCTTTATATACTCCTCCCGGAGGTGTACGAAAAGAGGTGTGACAGCTCCGGCGACTCTGCTGGGGATCGAACCCAGAATCTCTGGTTCAGGGTTCAAGAATTCGAGCTTAAAATGATTGTTATTTTTTGGCTTTTATCTGAGTTTTATTACCTGTTATGCCTAACGTGCTAAATGCCGCTTTTACCGCTTTAATATTATTTGAATTGTTTATAAACTGTTACGAACCTTTCTCTTCTCATCCTCGGGGATGTGCACGCTGGCCGTGACTCCCTATTCTATTAGTGTCTTACCATGAATAAGAAAGAGGCCGGATAAGTTACAAAGCCGGGTGGCCTTTTGGTGCCCTGTACGTAGCCCCCTCCTCGGCTCGAGCTGTCCGCTCGGGTTCACCAGTCAAGAACAATACCCAGGTTTAAGCTTAGAATAACGTGACCTCATGCCGGATCCCTAGTAGGAACGTTTATTTGCATCATGTGCATTTGACTTAGGGGACTCAACACAGGGGTTGGGCCCGTCTAGGACAGGTGACCTTGAATTAAAGACCATCCTGATGCATAATTTACGTGCTATTTTACATCATTTCATCTCAGTTTGCGTGTTGACCGGCCATTAGAATAAAATCAGAAATTGAGAAATGAAATGAAGGGTGAGGTATAAAAATTGAGGGTCGTTACACATTTTTCAAAGGCCTGGTGTCCAAAATAAGGCGAAACTCTGCCGAAATTTTTTTTACAAAAAAGGATATAGAAAATGAAAAAAAAGAAGAAGATGGAAAACGGAAAAGAAAACGAAGTAAATTTTTGGGAAATTGCTAAATATTTTTCTAAAATAAAAGAGTCTAGAAAAAAAAAGCAATATTTTCCTTCTTATTTTTGAAAGCTAAAAAAAATAAAAAAAAATAAAAAAAATATATAAAATATTTTTTCTAAATAAATAAAAATATCCAAAATATTTTCCTTCTTTGTTCATAAGATTTTTTAAAATAGGTTCTTACTTTCTTTTCTTGCTTTTGCACAATAAAAGTTAAAAAAATATATATATATATTTTTGCTCAAAAGTATTTTCTTTCTTGATAAAAATAAGATATTAGGAATTAGAGGCAATAAAATTCTTCTTTTTTCTCCTTGAAAAAATATATTAAAAACGAAAAAAAATTCCAAAATAGTCTTTCTTTGATAATAATATATATATATATATATATATATATATATATATATAATTTTCTTTTGTAAATAAATATATAAAATAAAATTCAAAATATGTTTTATGCATAAAAACTCAAAAAAAAAAATTGCTTTCTCTAAATATTCTTTTCTTTCTTTCTTGAAAAAGATAAGACAAATTCAAACAAAGAAATATTTTCTTTGAAAATTCCCAAAGTAGTCTTTCTGAAAAGAAAAAGAAAAAAAGAAATTTTTTTCAAAATCCAGAAATACCCTTTCTTGCAAAAAATAGCCGTGTTATTTAAAGGTTGGCAAAGCCGGAATGAAACACGAAACCGTCGTGAAAATCTATAGGAACACATTTAACTGCTTAGGTGCATCATACCCTAACGTGCGATTACCTATCTGTTATTTGTTCAAACTAATCGGTTTGCTTTTAAGCATAGGTTTCTTCAAATAGGTGATTAGTTTGTTGGCATCCTGGCAAGTCATCCATACTACACCCGATCAAAGCACCAAACAATCATGGCTAACAAAGAAATAGACACTGGAGTTGTAGACCCGCCAAGAGAGACTGTTGAGTCAGAATCAGAATTACAAGAGGAGGTTCGGAGACTGAAACATCAGATGGCGGAGATGTATCAAGCCTGGATGAAGGGACACCCTCCACCCTCATTTCCCACTAACTATACAGAAAATCCTGCCTCCATTCCACCACTCTCTCAATCCCAAATGACCAATGTCATCGATCTTTCCCCACAACATGCGCCCGGCTTTACCCCTTACCACAATTACCCTGGCACTTCGGCTCAAGGTTTTCATGCTCCACCAGCCAAAACAACCTCATACCCTGCTCCGCCAGCTGCTCCTATTTTTGTACCTCCTCCACAAGCTACCCTCCACCGATCCTCCAGTGAGCCCACATTTCCTGCCCCTGATACCCACTACCATACATCGGAGCCCACTTTCAAAATTCCAGATCCTTACTCTTACGCTCCTCAATTTGAGCCTCGTGTGGAAACTGACAAACCACCCAAGAATGCAGAGCAGGAGGAGATGTTTAGGAAATTACAGAGCCTTGAGCAATCATTAAGAAATATGCAAGGATTGGGAAACCAGTTGAGTGTGGCCTATAAGGATTTGTGTTTGTTTCCCAATGTCCAATTGCTGGCTGGATTCAAGATGCCCAAGTTCGACTTGTATGACGGACATGGGGATCCTGTTGCCCATTTAAGGGATTACTGCAGCAAAATGAGAGGTGCTGGAGGAAAAGATGAACTGCTGGTGGCTTACTTCAGCCAAAGTTTGAGTGGGGCGGCTCTAGAATGGTACACCTGCCAGGACAGTAACAGGTGGTACACTTGGGACGACATGGCTCAGGCTTTTGCCCGACACTTTCAGTACAACATAGACATTGTTCCAGACCGCCTATCTCTGACCAAGGTGGAAAAGAAACCCAATGAAAGCTTCAGTGAATATGGTTTCCGTTGGAGGGAGCAAGCTGCGCGAGTCAATCCTCCGATGGAAGAAGATGAGATGGTCAAATACTTTCTGCAAGCCTTGGAGCCCACTTACTATGGCCATTTGATCTCAGCCATTGGTAAGTCTTTCAATGATGTAGTAAAGATGGGAGAAATGGTAGAAGAGGGGCTCAAATCCAGCAAGATTATGAGTTATTCTGCTATAAAAGAAACCACTCAAGCAATCCAGAGTGGTACAGGAAGTTTGTTAGCAAAGAAGAAGAAGGAAGATGTTTCCATGTTTGTCTCCTCGACCACGACCTCAAACTTACACCCAAGCTTCATATAACATACCTCAACATTACTTTTCCCTGCAAAACCCCAATATTTCGTTCACCATGCCCAGTCATACGCTCAACCCCCTCCTTATCCACAATGGCGTGCCCCTGTCCCACAGAATACCTACCCAGCTCCACAAAATGCCTACCCATCGCCACAACCTTACCAAAACCCCGATGGTCCACACTTTCGACCAAGACCAGGGTATAAGAGAGAAAAGCAACAGCGGAAACAAACTTTTACCCCGCTTGGAGAATCCTATGCTAGCCTATTCCAAAGTTAAGGCAATTGGACGTCTTGAGGCCAATTGAATCAAAATGCCAAATCCTCCTCCAAAGAATCTTGATTATTCTCTAAGATGTGCCTACTGTTTTGATGCTCCAGGCCATGACATAGAGAAGTGGTGGCATTTGAAATGAGAAATTCAAGAGCTCATTGATACAAATCAAATTGTAGTCCAAAGCCCTGACACGCCAAACATCAACCAGAACCCTCTGCCTGCCCATGAAGAGACACATATGATTGAAATAGTTTGCAAGGACGGGGAGCCCAGGAAGTTTTATAAGTTTGTCATGATGATTTGGGCCAATGAAAACAATTTGGTTAAGGGTCCAGAGATGATCAAGGGGTTCTGAATTTTTTCCGAAGAGATCAATATGGTAGAGGATGGTGAAGGCTCTAGCAGAGCAGATGTGCAGTTTGTTGGCCCAAACGTGAAGCTTAGCAATTGGGAAGTTACTCCTCTCCCCACCAGGAAGGAGTCTTGGTAGTTTGCTTTATTTCCTTTCCTGTTCCAGAGTTGTAATCCGGATCTTTCTTTAGCTTTGCTTATTGCGATGTTCAAACTCTTCTATCCTTTTATTTTCAATGAAATGCAATCTCCCGTTTATTTTGTTCTTTTGTACAGTTCTTTTATGCTGGTTGCAGTGACATGACATGCATGAAGAATTTTTAGCCAAGTCTTAAAAGCCAATCTAATTTTGAAATAACAACAAGAAGTAGAATATGATGAGGAAATAGAATATGATGAAGAAGCAGCATTTGAGCAAATCAGTAAAGGGCTAAAATAATTTGAAGGGAAACCGAAACCTAATTTGAGTGAGACTGAAGCAATCAATTTAGGGGACCAGAATGATGTTAGGAAACCAAGATAAGTGTGCATCTAGGACCACAAGTGAAGGAGGAAATAATCAAAACATTGTTTGAGTACAAAGATATCTTTGCTTGGTCATATGACGAGATGTCGGGTTTGAGCACTGATCTACTACTCCATAAATTGCCAACTGATCCAGCATACAACAAAAAGGTATGCCTTCGGAAATTTGAAATGGGTCAGATGGTATTAAAACATATCCTTCATCACCAAGCGGAAGCCAAAGGCAAATTCGCCCCAAACTGGCACGGACCATTCGTTGTGACAAGAGTATTGCCAAATGGCGCTTTGTACTTAACAGACATAGAAGGCAAATGTGTAGATATGCCTATCAATTCTGATGCTATTAAGAAGTATTATATATGATTTCTTGCTCATTTTCAATTGTATTTTGTACTTGGCACGTTCAAAGTTGAAATAAAGAAGGCATTTTATTCAGCTATCCAGACACTTTCATCCTTCGTTATCCTTTTTGAGCCTTATTTATTTTCGTTCCTATCCCTCTTTTGGAATCAGTAACAGAAATAAGAAAGATTAAAGAAAGAAAAGAAAAGAAGAAGAAATAAAAAAAAAACAAGAGAAGAAAAAGAAACAGAAAAAGAAAAAGAGAAAAGAGAAGAAAGAAAAGAAAGAAAAAAAAAAGAGAAAAAGGGAACAAAAACAAACAACTTACTTGCTTGAACTACGTTCGAGCTGATTCCTTTTAAGGATACGTAGGCAGCCTCGCGGCTCGGTCTCATCAAAATAAAAATTAAAATTTCCCCAGACCCAAAGGAACTGGGGCAGAAGTTTGAATTCGTAAAAGATCTGATTCCAAAAGTTGTAATTCTAACCCCTATTTCATTTTAAATTACTTTGAGCCTTCATGACACCCTTTCTTTTGACGCTGTCCAAAAGCCTACATTACGGTCCAAAGAAAGACCTTCCAATCAATCTTTGAGGATGCCGGGTCAAGCGAAATGGAGATATGGTTTATATCAGGGGCAACACTGTGTTCTGGGTGCATAAAAGAAAGCTAAAATGAGAGAGTCTTATTGGTGAAAACCCTCACGGGCACCGTAAGGCGATTGTGAGATAAGAGAAAATCTAAAATGAGAGAGTCTTGTTGGTGAAAACCCTTGCGGGCACCATAAGGCGATGGCCATATGAGAGAAAAATTGAAAATGAGAGAGTCTTATTGGTGAAAACCCTTACGGGCACCATAAGGTGATGGTGAGTTTAAAGATAAACCAGCAAACGAAATGGGATCAGTGAAAGATTGGTCGTTGAAGTTGGATTTATGCCATGAGTTGAATACGATTGGTCGAACAGATTAGGCTGATCAGTTTGAAATGCATGTCATGATCATTGGACCTGGCCGCTTCCCTCAGATAAGTCCTTCTAAATTTCCTTCACATAATCGTTTGTGTTCACAATTTTCCTTCGTTTCCTTTTGGTCACAAAATCATTACATTTTGTTTATTGAGTCTATCTTTGTGAGTTTCTTGCGAATTAGCCATGTTGAGTAAGCATGAAAGGATTTCAAAGCTTACTACCAACTTCCAAAATTGCGCAAAGCGGAACTTGGCCAAGCATATCGCAAGGGAAGTAATCCAGAATGAGCAGTATGTAGTTAACCAAAGGTCAGGCAATAAGGTAAGTTTTGGGGTTTTGGGAGAATACAAGAACGCAACAACGTTCAGAATAAAGTGCAATGCAATAGACAAGGGTAAGAGATTCGGATTGTTCAGAGAAGATGCAATCCGGTCCCAATCAAAGGTCAAACAACTTTGTGCTCGTCCTAAGCAGCCAATCAGGGTGAAATATGACAGTCAGCAGAAAAGATCCCCAGCCGAGCCAAAACTTGAATATGTTCCCCAACAGAAGCGGACCCCCAGCAATGATGCCGCAAACTAACCACCACGTTTTTCAAACTAACAAGATTTTTATTTGTCTGAAACAGCAGGCATAAAAGTTGTCAATACACAAAAGCCAGGGCTCGGGAAGCAAAATTGCTATTCGAGAATTCCCCAAACGGAGAGCATGGCTCAGGTAAATTTAATTTTTAGTTTTCTACCCTCCTGGATAATAGGATTTAATTTTAGTTTTCAGGACCCTCCTGGATAATGGAATTTAATTTTAGTTTTCAGGACCCTCCTGGATAATGAGATTTAATTTTTAGTTTTTAGGACCCTCCTGGATAATGGGATTTAATTTTAGCTTTCAGGACACTCCTGGATAATGAGATTTAATTTTAGTTTTCAGGACCCTCCTGGATAATGGGATTTAATTTATTTTTTTTTAAATTCTTAGAAGTCTTTTAGGTAGCAAGATTTAAATCTCCGCAGATATGCCCAGGTTCCAAACTGGGGCAGAAAGTTCCTTTGTTTGGTTCGCTGTTGTGATAGCAGGCATCCACCTGGATAACGAGGGAATACAATTTAAGTTTCAGTAGCAGGCACCCACCTGGATAACGAGGGAATACAATTCATGTTTCAGTAGCAGGCGCCCACATGGATAATGAGGGAATACAATTTTAGTTTCAGTAGCAGGCGCCCACCTGGATAACGAGGGAATACAATTCATGTTTCAGTAGTGGCTATATTTTAAAGGGTATGTTTGTGAAAGTCAGAAATGGGCCAATTCGGATAATAACCGGTAGAAGCTTCTAGCGAGGCTTCAATCGCAATTAAGTAAAAAAAATAAAAGAAACTTTGAGGGTCAAAAGGTATTTCTAAAAGAGTTCATAACAGATTCAGTTAGGGAATCACATGGTCACATGCAATCTGTTAGAGGGAAGTGGGGATACGGGGGTGAGGGCTCCTAACAGAAAAGGAATAAGAATCTAATAAAAAGAAAAATCTAAAAAGGGGGTGGGTCTGTTTTATTTTGGGGGATATGTAAAAAGAGTAGGTCAGTCGTTCAAGAAAAGGGGGACGGAGGAATACTCACTGGTTGAAAAGAAAACAGTCTAGATATATGCTTAGTGATTAAAAACTAAAGATTTTCGTCTTTGCTGTCATTGAATTGCAAAGGAGATCGATTGGAAGTATTTGGGGTTGATTGCTGCTGCCATAGTTGGTTGCTGTTGCTATTGCCTAAACAAGTTTGTTTGCAGTTCTTAGCTACGCTTAAAACACCCTGTAATGTCAAGTTTGTTACATTCTATGTAATCAATACATGTTATGTTTGACTGATCCCCTATGCACTTTGCTCAGTGATAAAGTTGAATTTCAATTAAGTTATGAGCCTTTAGTTCTATATGTATGGTGTTTGATAAGGGAGATCGAAACTCAGTACTCTATCTACAACGTCTATCTTCTTGGACTGCTATGGTTATATATGTCTTTGATTTGCTCATGTTCTAGTTTGGGCGCCGTCTTCTTCATTGTAATACTGGTCGATAAGTTAATCTATTGAAATTGCCATTCATTTAAAAAGGTCACACTTTAAACTTTTTTCTTCTTCCGATCTTCAGATTTTGTGTCATAAATATTTGTATTATTTGCTTGACTTCTCTTATCTCTGTCTTNGCAGAGACAGAACAGTTTTTTTTATCATCCAACAAAGATGAAATCTCAATTACATAATGACATCAAACAGTAGAAACAACTTCATTTTCGAATCAAAAACAACTCGAAACTTGAGAAAAGCAGTGAAGAAGGCTCATTCATTCAGCAAGAAGAGACACACCCCTTTAAAGCATACGTAACAAACAAATGCAAGGAACCCGGAAAATAGGCATAGTCATGGAATCAACAAAACTAAAACTTCATTTACACATTGAAGGAGAGTTACAGATGTTGTTTTCGACGTACCTCACAAGAAAGCAATAGTGACCAAATCGGAACGGCGACGCGAGACAGTAACAGTGACCAGCAACAAACAATCACAGCTTCTCTTACCACTCTAAGAAATCAGTCGATTTTTTTCTTTCTCAGTTTCTTTTTTTTTTTTACTGTTTTTTTTTTCTCTTTTGTTTTCTGCTATGAACGACCCCTCTCTTCTCTCAATGTTTCGACCTCTTCTCTGTTTTCGTCTTTCTTCTCCTCTCACTTTTGTAAAAAATTCCTCCCCTTTCTGAGATACCAAACCCCAGAATATATAGTACTTTTCGAAACCCTTTCTCCAAGCAAACCCCAAAAAAATAAATAAACAGAAAAACAGAAAAGAAAATCCCAAAACTTTACCACCCGAGAATCTTCCAAATCCCTTTTGAAACCAAATCGGGACAGATGGAAGGCGGGGATCGACTAAGAATCGATCCACGGTCCCCATTTGACCCGAAAATGGTCCTTAAATGCAAAAAACACTCGAGTGTAAAACCTTTTTTTGTCAGAGTTTGTTAGAGCTGGAGTATGTGGGGAGAAGGGGGGACCACAGACGAGTTGGGGTTTCAACTCGTCCGAGTTTGGACGATTTCCGGCGGAAGGGACGGCGGGGGAACTCAGCGGATGGGGGGGCTGTGCAGTGAGGCGCGGCGGAGGAGTGAGAAGGGTGGAAGAGGGATTAGGTTTAGGGTTTGTTTAGGTTAGGTTTTATATTTAGGTGGGGGTGATTTTGGGCCGTTGATCTTATTGTGATCAACGGTCCAGATTGGGCAAGGGGTTTGGGGTATTGGGCTGCCGGTTGGGCTGGGTATTTGGGCCAATTTCTTTTGAAATTTTGGCCCAATTCGTTTTAGCTCTAATTAGTTCCCCTCTTTAATTGTTAACTAATTTTCTAATAAAAAACCAAAAGTCCTAATAATATAAAAATAAAATCCTAATTCATCAAAAATGTGCAATTAAACTAATTTAACATAATGCTAGGCTCTATGAATTAAAAATTAAAAGATGCACTATTTTATGATTTTTAAATTTTTTTTCTTTTTTTTTTTTCTTGAATTAATGGCCTAATAGTTAAATATGAGTAGTTATAGATCCAATTAATTATTAAAATGGCTAATAATCAATTTGAACTATTTTATTTATTTTTTTAGGAGTATTTAGGGCGGGACAAAAATCACGTGCTCACACAATGAAGAAAATTCTTCTCTTAGTTCATTCTCTTCTCTGTTCATCATACTCTCTATTCTCCCTCGCTTCGTCTCCTCAAACTAATGAATTCTTCTACCTGTGATCTTCATCTCTTTTTGTTAATTGCTTCTAATCATACTGTTCTTATGATGTACATTTGAATTTCTGCAAGTTTAATTTTGAAAGAGAAAACATTAAATATTTTACATGATTTATTTGTCTATGTTAAAAGATATTCCTTCTATCAAATTTCTTAAATACAATTTCAGAGATCTCGCTGTAGATTTGTTTTATAACGCTTATTTTCCTTATGGTTTGAAATATTACCACATACCTCCTTTACATCTATTTCAAGCCACTCGACTGAATTCCTAGCACCAAACTAGCGGAATACTTGACCAGGATCCAGAAAATGGAATGACCACTAGCGCGCTTTGGCCTTCGACCCAACCCGAGCAATGAGAATTCGCCTTGTTAAGACTTTCGGCTTGAGCTCTTGGAGTTGCTTATTTGCTTGTTGGAAAGAGTAAAATAATAAAAAGCAAACGAAAAATCATAACTTTTGAGTGTACGTGAATTTTGTTTTTCTTGAATTAATG
>MCJB01016061.1:12011-94532 GCA_002018475.1 Nicotiana obtusifolia
GCTGTGCAGTGAGGCGCGGCGGAGGAGTGAGAAGGGTGGAAGAGGGATTAGGTTTAGGGTTTGTTTAGGTTAGGTTTTATATTTAGGTGGGGGTGATTTTGGGCCGTTGATCTTATTGTGATCAACGGTCCAGATTGGGCAAGGGGTTTGGGGTATTGGGCTGCCGGTTGGGCTGGGTATTTGGGCCAATTTCTTTTGAAATTTTGGCCCAATTCGTTTTAGCTCTAATTAGTTCCCCTCTTTAATTGTTAACTAATTTTCTAAAAAAAAACCAAAAGTCCTAATAATATAAAAATAAAATCCTAATTCATCAAAAATGTGCAATTAAACTAATTTAACATAATGCTAGGCTCTATGAATTAAAAATTAAAAGATGCACTATTTTATGATTTTTAATTTTTTTTTTGAATTAATGGCCTAATAGTTATATATGAGTAGTTATAGATCCAATTAATTATTAAAATGGCTAATAATCAATTTGAACTATTTTATTTATTTTTTAGGAGTATTTAGGGCGGGGCAAAAATCACGTGCTCACAATAATTAGTGGTCGAGTCGTGAAGACTCAATAGTGGCTATATTTTAAAGGGTATGTTTGTGAAAGTCAGAAATGGGCCAATTCGGATAATAACCGGTAGAAGCTTCTAGCGAGGCTTCAATCGCAATTAAGTAAAAAAAAAAAAAGAAACTTTGAGGGTCAAAAGGTATTTCTAAAAGAGTTCATAACAGATTCAGTTAGGGAATCACATGGTCACATGCAATCTGTTAGAGGGAAGTGGGGATACGGGGGTGAGGGCTCCTAACAGAAAAAGAATAAGAATCTAATAAAAAGAAAAATCTAAAAAGGGGGTGGGTCTGTTTTATTTTGGGGGGTATATAAAAAGAGTAGGTCAGTCGTTCAAGAAAAGGGGGATGGAGGAATACTCACTGCTTGAAAAGAAAACAGTCTAGATATATGCTTAGTGATTAAAAACTAAAGATTTTAGGCTTTGCTGTCATTGAATTGCAAAGGAGATCGATTGGAAGTGTTTGGGGTTGATTGCTGCTGCCATAGTTGGTTGCTGTTGTTATTGCCTAAACAAGTTTGTTTGCAGTTCTTAGCTACGCTTAAAACACCCTGTAATGTCAAGTTTGTTATATTCTATGTAATCAATACATGTTATGGTTTGACTGATCCCCTATGCACTTTGCTCAGTGATAAAGTTGAATTTCAATTAAGTTATGAGGCTTCAGTTCTATATGTATGGTGTTTGATAAGGGAGATCGAAACTCAGTACTCTATCTACACTCGTCTATCTTCTTGGACTGCTATGGTTATATATGTCTTTGATTTGCTCATGTTCTAGTTTGGGCGTCGTCTTCTTCATTGTAATACTAGTCGATAAGTTAATCTATTGAAATTGCCATTCATTTAAAAAGTTCACACTTAAAACTTTTTTCTTCTTCCGATCTTCAGATTTTGTGTCATAAATATTTGTATTATTTGCTTGACTTCTCTTATCTCTGTCTTATGGCTTATGTGATGATATTTTGAGCTTTTCTCTAGGAATATTTCTCGTCCCCCTCTTGACTGAGTCGATAATTTTTGGTGTTCCCTTATATACATTTAAATCTTGAATGGATAAGTTTATTTTCATTAGTCATGCCATGGATTTTGATTTTTTTTTCTTGCGGATATGCTTATGTTGTTTAATTTTGTGGTAGCATGTTAAAATAATCGTCTAAAACAAGTTATTGAATAAGTTAATTTAGCTTAGGGAGTTTGGAAGATTGGTTTAATTCCGCTCGGATTATGCATCGTCGTTCTCTTGCTTTGCTTTATGTTATGTTTTACTCCATTTAGCTTATTTCATTTCTGTAAATATTTGGCCAATGAGCTATGGAGATTGATTTAAAATGAATTGAAAATGAGTCATCGGCAATAGAGTCGGGCTGAATTGTTTCATATGAAAAGAAAAATTGTTTTTAGTTTAAATTTTCTTAAATATTTAATGGGCCATAGACGAAAACTGACGGGTCATAATAATTGGTTCCATAGCTCTTCAGCCTCATAATAATCTTAAAATTTTAGGAAACACTTAAACTTTTGTAGTTTACTTTTAGGTACGATTAATTACATTATTACTATGGGTACGGTTCCCGTGACATAGTGACAATATCAACTTCGGAGGTGCCTTTTAGGTGACCCGACTTTAACAATTTTAAATAATAAAAGCTTTTAAACTAATTTGAGACGCGCCATACCGAATAAAATTTACAAACATATGGCCCTTATTAATTAAACACTTAGAAGAACCGAGGTCCGCTATTTAGCGAATTCCATGGCCCTCGAAGAACTAAAAACACGTAGTTTGCTTTAGGCGCTTTATTCTAATAATTTAGTTTTCTGAATTCGGGTGCGTATTTATGTGACCCAAATCCTAAATCCCAATGTTAAATTAAAAGGTGTTACAAATTACGGGTGCATTTATGTGACGTGATTTGTGATATATTTTGATTAACGTTGCAAATCTCCGATAATTTTAAAAAAAAAGCGGAAAAGCTGAATAAAGTAAAATATACTATAGGCTAATAATAGATATTAAAATCAGGTAATTAGCCATTCCTGACAATAAAACGACCGTGCTAGAACCACGGAACCCGAGGGTGCCTAACACCTTCCCTCGGGTTAACAGAATTCCTTACTTAGAATTTCTGGTTCGCAGACTTCATTAATAAAGTCAAATCATTTTCCTCGATTTGGGATAAAACCGGTGACTTGGAACACCAATCTAAAATTTTCAAGTGGCGACTCTGAAAATAAATCAAATAATCTCATTTCGACTAGTCACTTTAATTGGAAAAACTCTTTATATACTCCTCCCGGGGATGTACGAAAAGAGGTGTGACAAATATCTTGGAGGATCACATATTTAAATCGGTTGTTGAAGGTACAATACAATACCAAAAGTGGCAGCTGAAAAGAAAAAGAAGCTAAATATAACGTGTAGGAAAAATCTTAATAATTTTAAAAAATCATGTAAACTTGGACCAAATTAAGCGAATACTATTGCATAATATTAAATTCATTTTTGACTTTTCTTAGTCCAACAGTGATTCCTTTTCAGTTGTCAAATATATAATTGATCCTTTAGCATATGTTAGTAATTTTTTTAAATTTTCCCTAGGTTTTCCATCCACAAATCTCTTATTAAATTACATCTAGCATTGGATGTGCATCTTACTACCACCACCAAACGTTTATATTAGTGTCACGACCCTAATCCCGAACCCGATCATGATGGCGCCTTTCGTGAAGACAAGGCCAGCCAATTTAACCAAAATCTCATTTTAAGCAGTTAATTAACATGAAAACAATATAAGCATGATTTAATAACAATAATTCGCAAATATATAGCTAACCATAATAGAAACCATCCCGACACAGCCCAAACCGAGGTGTCACAAGTCATGAGCAACTATGGATCCTGATACAAGTCTACTAAATATAATATCTGGCACAACTGTTTGAAGAACATAGAAACAATAAGATAAGGGAGATACGGGGTTGCGGACGCCAACAGCTACCTCGTAGTCTCTGAATCACCGCCCGGATGGGAGGAGTCAACACTCTGGAGCGGAACCAACAACACCTGAATCTGCACACATGGTGCAGGGAGTAACGTGAGTACTCCGGCCCAGTGAGTAATAAATATAAATAATGACTGAAAGTAAGAAAGCACGTAAAGCGCAAGGCATTCTATAATGATGCAGTAAAACATCATTTGAAAACAGTAAATCAGTGAGAAATCAAGTAAAATCTCCTTTCAACTGGTAAATCATGTAATTTTTCAAGTAAATAATGTGAAGTAAAAAAAAAGATAGAAGATCGCCCCTCGGGCTCCGTATCAACAAATCCGCCCTTCGGGCAATATCGCAGAACAGTACCAGCCCCTCAGGCTCAAATCTCAGAACAATACCAGCCCCTCGGGCTATCATATGGAATAGTATCAGCCCCTCGAGATATCACATAGTACAATATCAGCCCCTTGGGCTATATCTCACATCACAATGGGTACCCGCGCTCACTGGGGGTGTACAGACTCCGGGAGGGGCCCCTTACGGCCCAGGCGCAATACCAAGCCACTTCGTGGCATCAAATCTAGGCCCTCGGCCTCATATCAGTCAAGCAACCTCGTGGCGTATATGAAGTATCTCGGGCCCTCGGCCTCATATCAGTCACAAGCCACCTCGTGGGACATAAAGTATCTCAGGCCCTCGGCCTCATATCACTCAGTATATCCTCACACCTGGCCCTCGGCCGCACTCACTCAGAAAGTCATCATAAGCCCCTCCGGCATAGTAAAACAATTGTTCTCAGCCCAAAAATATCATTAAAATATTATTTAAGTCTCAAAACTGAGTAAAAGTGGTTGAGTTGTAAAACAGTGGAAAACAGTATGACTGAGTTCATGCAATAAGTCAAAATAGTGAGGAAACAGTGATAAAAATCCCCGAAGGGTTCAAATAATTGGCACGAAGCCCAAATATGGAAATCAGCCCAAATCATGATGATAAAAAATAAGTTTCAGTCAAATACGCGGTAAAAATCATCAATTAGGACGGACCAAATCACAATCCCCAGTAGTAAACGACCCCACGCTTCGAGCGCGTGTCTCACCTCAATATAGCACTACGATGTACAATCCGGGGTTTCAAACCCTCAGAACATCATTTACAATCACTACTCACCTCGAACCGGCTAAATCCCTAGCCCGCGACGCCTTTGCCCGTCGAATTGGCCTCCATGCGCGTCGAATCTCTCCAAAATCAGAACGAATATGTCACAATATGCTGAGGGGACAAAGCCCAAGAGAAAACAATCGAAAAATACCAAAAATTCCTAAATTAGCAAAAACCGAGCCTCGGGCCCACTTCTCGAAGCTCAGAAATTTTAACATCAACGGGTTCCTTATCTCCCAACGAGTTCATACATATCAAAAGTTCTCAAATCCGACCCCAAATGGTCCTCTAAATACCCAATTAGAATTTCAAAATCCCAAGCCTTATTTCTTCCATTTTTAGCAAGACTTCAATGATTTTCTAGGTGGATTTCACAATATAAACGAGTTTTAGGTCCGAAATTCTTACCTCCAATCAATTCTCCTTGAATCCCTCGTTAATTTCCTTCAAGAACCTCAAAAATTAGCAACTATGGGTGAAAATATACCCAAAATCACGGACAAGAAGACTTAAAAACTTTCTGCCCAGGCTTCATCGAGTTGTACCTTGCGCTGTGCAGGTTGTACATCCTCTTACCATTTTCCCTTGCTGTACACCTTCTGTTAAAACGCTCATAACCCCTTGTGGAAATATCCAAATGATCAACGGTTTGAAGATTTAGAAACTAAACTCGAAGATCTTTCATATGATAGGTTGTACACTATATAAGTCTTTATATATTCCGAGATATGAGCTTCTGAAGTGCATCAGAAAATTCTGTCGAAATTGCTCCACCAACCAACTTCGGTCAATCATAACTTTCTCATAGAATATCCAAATCATGAATGGTTTAACTTTATGGAAACTAGAATACAAGGCTACAACTTTCATGTTTTGTAATTTTTCTGATTCCTTATAGATTATAAGATATGCGCTTCCAAACTGGACTACTCGCACCAGAAATTTTCTGGTGCACAACTGAAGCTAAAAAAAAATCTGCAATTTTTTCAAAGACGAAATAGTCCGTTTAACCACCCAAAACTCACCCGAGGCCACTAGGACCTCAACCAAATATGCCAACATATCCATAACATCATTCAAACTTGTTCCAACCTTCGGAATGCTCAAAACAACATCACAACACCAAATTCACGTCGGATTCAAGCCTAAAAATTTCAAAATCTTCTAAATTACTCTTTTGATAAAAAATCCAACCAAACCACGTCCGAATGAAATGAAATTTTGCACACACATCCCAAATGACATAACGAAGCTACAACAACTCTCGAAATTCCATTCCGACCCTCGGATCAAAATCTCGCCTAACAACCGGAAATCGCCAAAATACTAACTCCACCAATTCAAGCCTAATTCTACACCGGACCTCCAAAACCAATTCCAATCACACTCCTAAGTCTTAAATCACCTTCCGAAGCTAACCGAACCATCGGAACTCACATCCGAGCCCTCTAACTCATAACTCAACATCCGGTTGACTTTTCCAACTTAAACCTTCTTAAAAGAGACTAAGTGTCTAATTTCTTACCAAATCCACTCCGAACGCAAACTACTCAACTCGATCACATAAAATACGGATAACAAAGCATAATGAAGCAGAAATGGAGGAAACAGAGCGGTAACTCATGAGACGACTGGCCGGGTCGTCACATCCTCCCCAACTTAAACAAACGTTCGTCTTCGAACGAGTCAAGAAACTTACCTGAAGCCTCAAATAGGTGAGGATATGTGCTCCGCATATCCCGCTCGGTCTCCCAGGTAGCCTCCTCTACGGGCCGACCTCTCCACTGCACTTTCACTGAAGCTATATCTTTTGACCTCAACTTTCGAACCTGACGACCCAAAATAGCCACTGGCTCCACATTATAGGTCAAATCATCATCCAACTGAACTATGCTGAAGTCCAAAACATGAGACAATCCCCAATACACTTCCGGAGCATAGAAACATGAAATACCGGGTGCACACTCGACAAGCTGGGTGGCAAAGCAAGCTCATAAGCCACCTCCCCAATCCTCCGAAGCACCTCAAACGGCCCAATGAACCGAGGACTCAATTTCCTTTTCTTCCCGAATCTCATAGCACCCTTCATGGGAGAAACCTTCAGCAAGACCTTCTCACCAACCATGTAGGACACATCTCGAACCTTCCTATCAGCATAACTCTTTTGCCTCGACTACGCTGTACGAAGCCTTTCCTGAATCACTTTCACCTTGCATCCTGAACCAAATCGATCCCCAATAGCCTAGCCTCGCCGGGCTCGAACCAACCAACTGGAGATCTACACTGCCTCCCATACAAAGCCTCATACGGAGCCATCTGAATACTCGACTGGTAGCTGTTGTTATAAGCAAACTCTGCAAGCGGTAGAAACTCATCCCATGAACCTCCGAAATCAATAACACATGCACGCAACATGTCCTCCAATATCTGAATAGTATGCTCGGACTGCCCGTCCGTCTGAGGATGAAAAGCTGTGCTCAACTTCACCTGAGTACCCAACTCTCTTTGCACGGCTCTCCAAAACTGCAAAGTAAACTGAGTACCTCTATCTGAAATGATAGAAACTGGGACACCATGCAGCCGAACAATTTCCCGGATACAAATCCTTGCCAACCGCTCTGAAGAATAGGTAGTACACACAGGAACGAAGTGCGCGGACTTGGTCAGCCGATCCACAATCACCCAAGTAGCATCGAACTTCTTCAAAGTCCATGGAAGTCCAATAACAAAGTCCATAGTGATCCACTCCCACTTCCACTCGGGAATAACCATTTGCTGAAGCAAGCCACCCGGTCTCTGATGCTCATATTTTACCTGCTGACAGTTGAGACATCGAGCTACAAATCCCACAATATCTTTCTTCATTCTTCTCCACCAATAGTGCTGTCTCAAGTCCTGACACATCTTTGAGGCACCCCGATGAATGGAATACCGCGAGCTATGGGTCTCTCCAGAATCAACTCCCGAAGCCCATCCACATTGGGCACACAAATCCGGCCCTGTATCCTCAACACTCCATCATCGCCGATGGTCACATCTCTGGCATCATCATGCTGAACTCTGTCCCTAAGGACAAGCAAATGCGGATCGTCATACTGGAGCCCTCTGATGCGATCATATAAGGAAGACCGAGAAACCACACAAGCCAACACCCGACTAGGTTCCGAAATATCTAATCTCACAAACCGATTAGGACAAGTGGTTCATTTCGTCCTCCTATCTACGCAATTCTCTGTCTTCGTTGGCAAAAGGTAGTTGTAGAGGAGCGGCTGTGAAACGGCGATTCCCCCCTTTCCCCAAGGCCTGAACATCAACTGCAAGGGCTCTCTCCCCAACTAGAATATATGCCAAACTCCCAATACTCACTGCCTTTCGGCTCAAAGCATCGGCCACCACATTGGCCTTTCCCGGATGGTACAATATAGTGATATCATAATCCTTGAGCAACTCCAACCATCTCCGTTGCCTCAAATTAAGATCCTTTTGCTTGAAAAAATGCTGAAGGCTGCGATGATCAGTAAACACCTCACAAGATACGCCATACAAGTAATGCCTCCAAATCTTCAATGCATGAACTATGGCAGCCAGCTCCAAATCATGAACGGGGTAGTTCTTCTCATGGGGGTTCAACTGACGAGAAGCATAAGCAATAACTCTACCCTCCTGCATCAAAACACAACCAATCCCAACTCTCAAAGAATCACAATACACGGTATATGAACCTGAAGCTGATGGCAAAACCAATACTGGAGCTGTGGTCAAGGCTGTCTTGAGCTTTTGAAGGCTCTCCTCACACTCGTCCGACCATACAAATGGAGCACCCTTCTGAGTCAATTTGGTCAAGGGCGATGCAATGGATGAGAATCCCTGAACAAACAGGCGATAATAGCCTGCCAACCCAAGAAAGCTACAAATCTCTGTGGCTGAGGACGGTCTAGGCCAACTCTAACCGCCTCTATCTTCTTTGGATCAACCTGAATACCTTCGCTGGACACTACGTGCCCCAAGAAAGCCACTAAACCGAGCCAAAACTCACACTTAGAGAATTTTGCATAAAGCTTCTCCTCCCTCAATCTCTACAATACAACTCGCAAATGTTCCGCGTGCTCCTCCTGACTACGCGAGTACACCAGAATATCATCAATGAATACAATAATGAACGAATCTAGATAAGGCCGAAATACACTGTTCATCAAATGCATGAACGCTGCTGGGGCATTGGATAGCCCGAAAGACATAACAAGAAACTCATAGTGACCATATCTAGTCCTGAAAGCAGTCTTATGAATATCTGAATCCCTAATCTTCAATTGGTGATAACCCGAACGGAGATCAATCTTGGAGAACAGTTGCGCTCCCTGAAGCTGGTCAAAAAAATCATAAATGCGAGGCAAAGGATACTTGTTCTTAATTGTTACCTTGTTCAATTGCCTATAATCGATGCACATTCTAATTGTGCCATCCTTCTTCTTCACAAAAAGAACCGGCGCACCCCAAGGTGACACACTAGGCATATTGAACCCCTTATCTAGGAGTTCCTGAAGCTGCTCCTTCAATTCTTTCAACTCTGCTGGTGCCATACGATACGACGGAATAGAAATGGGCTGAGTGCCCAGCACCAGGTCAATACCAAAATCAATATCCCTGTCCGGTGGCATGCGCGGCAGGTCTGCAGGAAATACATCGGGAAAATCTCTCACAACTGGAACAGAATCAATGTTAGGAGTTTCAGATCCAACATCCCTCACAAACGCTAGATATGAAAGGCAACCCTTCCCAACCATACGCTGGGCCTTCAAGAACGATATCACTCTACTAGGAACATAATCAGTCACACCACGCCACTCATTCAGCGGTACACCCGGCATAGCCAAAGTGACTGTCTTAGCATGACAGTCTAGAATAGCACGACACGGAGAAAACCAATCCATGCCCAAAATGACATCAAAATCCACCACGCTCAATAGCAATAGGTCCACTCGTGTCTTCAGACCCCCAATAATCACCACACATGACCGGTGCACACGGTCTACAACAATAGTATCGCCCACCGGGGTAGACACATGAATAGGTAAAGCAAGAAACTCCCGGGGCGTACCCAAATAATGAGGAAAATATGAGGACACATAAGAATAGGTGGAACCGGGATCAAATAATACAGAGGCATCTTTGTGGCAGACTGAAACAATACCTGTAACGACAGCATCTGAAGCAATGGCATCTGTCCTGCCTGGAATAGCATAGAAACGAGCGTGGCCACCGCCTGATCGAGCTCCCCCTCTGGGGCGACCCCTGGCTGCCTGACCTCCAACCCTAGCTGGCTGGGCGGGTGGTAAAGTAATTGGAGCAGAAGTCGAGGGCTGACCCCTCTGCCGAGACGAACTAGCACCACGATGAGGACACTGCCTCCACATGTGGCCCATCTCGCCACACTCATAACAGCTCCCTGGTGCTGGAGAAGAGGATTGAAGGGAACCCCTCGCACCAGAGTGTCTAGCAAATGCACTCGGCATAGAAGAACCCTGAGCTGACGGAGCACGAGCTGAACTCTAAGCTGGAAGGGCGCTGATTGATGACTGGACCTGCTGCGACCCATGATAACCACGACCTGAAGATGCCCCGCGATACTCTGGATGCGCTGACTGAGCAGGCCTGAAAGAACGACCTCTACCATGCTAAAACTGGCCCCTCGAAGAAGTACCATTATAACTGCCCGATCCTCGAGGCCTCTTGGCCTCCCTCTCCTCTCGCTCCTGACGATGAACCATCTCAATCTCGCGAGCGATATCAACCACCTCCTCGAACGTAGCACCCAACACTCTCTCTCTGCTCATAAGAATACGGAGATGATAGTTAAGGGCATCAACAAATCTCCTGATCCTTTCACGATCTGTCGGAACCATCCAGACGGCATGACGAGCCAACTCAGAAAACCTCGACTCATACTATGACACAGTCATATCCCCCTGTCGCAACCACTCGAACTGTCTACGCAGCTCCTCTCTGCGGGACTGCGGCACATACTTCTCCAAGAAAAGAGCGGAGAACTGCTGCCAAGTAAGGGGCGCTGCACCAACCGACCTACACCTCTCATACGCCTCCCACCAAGTGAAGGCAGCTCTAGAAAACTGATAGGTGGTAAATGCCACACCACTAGACTCAAGAATCCCTGCTGTACGGAGCATCAGCTAACACTTATCAAGAAAACCCTGGGCATCCTCGCCCTCAGCGCCACTGAATGACGGAGGCTGGAGTCTACCAAACCTCTCAAGATGACGCTGCTCATCATCCAGCATAACTGGTACCATAACTCCTGGGCTGGTGCAACCGGCTGGGCTGGAGGTGCCCCCGGCGTCTGAAGTCCCTGCACTACCTGCTCAGGTGTGCGAGCAGCGGGGGTCTGATTGCCTCCCCCTGCCTATGAAGTAGTTGCTGCTATGGTGGCTGAAATTGCCTGAGCCAGGCCAGTGCAAACGGATAAGATCTGAGCCAAGGCCTCCTGAAGACCCGGAATCACGATGGGCACAGCTGGTGCCTGAACTGGTGTTGCTGGAGCCTGATCCTGAGTTGGGGTAGCTGGTGGATCAACAGATGCTGCCCTCGCTGCTCTACCTCTGCCACGACCACGACCGCGTCCACAGCTTCAGGTGGCCTTAGTGGGTGGCACTGGTGGTCATCTACTTCGTCCGGTAGCTCGCATACTCACCATCTCGTGAGAGAATAGGATAACAGAAGTTTAGTGCTCAGATCAACAAGTTCGCACGACAAGAATTTCAAGAATATGAAGTTTTTCCTAAAAGGTTCTACAGCCTCTCGAGGATAAATACAGACGTCTCCGTACCAATCTGCGAGACTCTACTAAACCCGCTCATGACTCGTGATACCTACGTACCCTAGGCTCTGATACCAACTTGTCATGACCCTAACCCCGAACCCGGTCGTGATGGCGCCTCTCGTGAAGACAAGGCCAGCCAATTTAACCAAAATCTCATTTTACGCAGTTAATTAACATGAAAATACTATAAGCATGATTTAATAGCAATAATTTGCGAAAATATAGCTAACCATAATAGAAACCATCCCGACACAGCCCAAACCGGGGTGTCACAAGTCATGAGCAACTACGGATCCTGATACAAGTCTACTAAATACAATATCTGGCACAACTGTTTGAAGAACATAGAAACAATAAGATAAGGGAGATACAGGGCTGCGGACGCCAACAGCTACCTCGTAGTTCTGAATCACCGCTTGGATGGGAGGAGTCAGCAATCCGGAGCGGGACCAACAACGCCTGAATCGGACACATGGTGCAGGGAGTAATGTAAGTACTCCGACCTAGTGAGTAATAAATATAAATAATGACTGAAAGTAAGAAAGCACGTAAAGCACAAGGCATTCTATAATGATGCAGTAAAACATCATTTGAAAACAGTAAATCAGTGAGAAATCAAGTAAAATCTCCTTTCAACAGGTAAATCATGTAATTTTTCAAGTAAATAATGTGAAGCAAAAAAAAAGATAGGAGATCGCCCCTTGGGCTCCGTATCAACAAATCCGCCCTTCGGGCAATATCGCAGAACAGTACCGGCCCCTCGGGCTCAAATCTCAGAATAATACCAGCCCCTCGGGCTATCACATGGAATAGTATCAGCCCCTCAGGCTATCACATAGTACAATATCAGCCCCTTGGGCTATATCTTACATCACAATGGGTACCCGCGCTCACTGGGGGTGTACAGACTCCGGGAGGGGCCCCTTACGGCCCAGGCATAATATCAAGCCACCTCGTGGCATCAAATATGGGCCCTCGGCCTCATATCAGTCAAGCAACCTCGTGGCGTATATAAAGTATGTCGGGCCCTCGGCCTCATATCAGTCACAAGCCACCTCGTGTCATATAAAGTATCTCAAGCCCTCGGCCTCATATCACTCAGTATATCCTCACACCTGGCCCTCGGCCGCACTCAGTCAGAAAGTCATCATAAGCCCCTCCGGCATAGTAAAACAATATTTCTCAGCCCAAAAATATCATTAAAATATTATTTAAGTCTCAAAATTGAGTAAAAGTGGTTGAGTTGTAAAACAGTGAAAAACAGCATGACTGAGTTCAAGCAATAAGTCAAAATAGTAAGGAAACAGTGATAAAAATCCCCGAAGGGTTCAAATAATTGGCACGAAGCTCAAATATGGCAATTAGCCCAAATCATGATGATAACAAATAAGTTTCAGTCAAATACACGGTAAAAATCATCAATCGGGACGGACCAAGTCACAATCCCCAGTAGTAAACGACCCCACGCTTATCATCGAGCGCGTGTCTCACCTCAATATAGTACTACGATGTACAATCCGGGGTTTCAAACCCTCAAAACATCATTTACAATCACTACTCACCTCGAACCAGCTAAATCCCTAGCCCGCGACGCCTTTACCTGTCGAGTGGGCCTCCACGTGCGTCGAATCTATCCAAAATCAGAACGAATACGTCACAATATGCTGAGGGGACAAAGCCCAAACGAAAACAATCGAAAAATACCAAAAATTCCGGAATTAGCAAAACCCGAGCCCCGGGCCCCTTCTCGAAGCTCAGAAATTTTCACATCAACGGGTTCCTTGTCTCCCAACGAGTTCATACATATCAAAAGTTCTCAAATCCGACCCCAAATGGTCCTCCAAATACCCAATTAGAATTTCAAAATCCCAAGCCCTATTTCTTCCATTTTTAGCAAGACTTCAATGATTTTCTAGGTGGATTTCACAATATAAACGAGTTTTAGGTCCGAAATTCTTACCTCAAATCAGTTCTCCTTGAATCCCTCGTTAATTTCCTTTAAGAACCTCCAAAAATGAGCAACTATGGGTGAAAATATACCCAAAATAGCGGACAAGAAGACTTAAAAACATTCTGCTCAGGCTTCATCGAGTTGTACCTTGCGTTGTGCAGGTTGTACATCCTCTTACCATTTTCCCTTGTTGTACACCTTCTGTTAAAACACTCATAACCCCTTGTGGAAATATCCAAATGATCAACGATTTGAAGATTTAGAAACTAGACTCGAAGATCCTTCATTTGATAGGTTGTACACTATATAACTCTTTATATATTCCGAGATATGAGCTTCTGAAGTGCATCAGAAAATTCTATCAAAATTGCTCCACCAGCCAACTTCATTCAATCATAACTTTCCATAGAATATCCAAATCATGAATGGTTTAACTTTCTGGAAACTAGAATACAAGGGCTACAACTTTCATGTTTTGAATAGCTGTTACAACATTGAGAAATTATCCTTATCGTGCTTAATACTGAAACTAGGTAATTCCCATTTGTCTAGTTGATATGGACTTTCAGCAGCTGTTGGATTCTGCTGTCAGTCATAAAATGTCATGACCCTAAAACCCCAACAAGTCGTGATGGTACCTAATTCAACTGATTAGGTAAGAAAAATAGTATAATTCACTATTATAATGAGAAATCATCAATGTTATTGTTGAAACCGCAAATGAATTCAATACAACTACCCCAAGTACGTGTAGTACAAATCATGAGCCACTATGATTTAGATTTACAAAATCGGTAAAGGAAATAAATACAACATCTGTTTGAAGATTACATAAACAGAAATAAGGTCTTAATCTATCATGAACAAATGGTAGCTCGAATCTGTGACACAGTTACGTATTCAACGCCTGCCTTCGTCATCTACAGCATCTCAGCTCCAAGAATCTGCATGCAAGGTGTAGAAGTATCGTATGAGTACACCACGGTTGGTACTCAGTAATCATCAAGACTAACCTCGGTGAAGTTGTGAAGAGGTTTAAGTCAGGTGATACTCACAATTCAAATGACCTGTGTATTATTTTAAAGACTGGCAACAGAAAGTATGGCAGAAAGTAATAGCACTAACTTCATCAGAACCAGTAATAAATTCAATGTAAGTAAAGGCTCAGCTTTAACAAGTCATCAACTAAAATCCATACATATGGAACCTCATGCCTATATTATCAGTCATACTCGCACGACAAAGACCTCGTGCTGCAATACCAAACACACTCGCACGACAAAGACCTCGTGTCTATATCAATCACACTCACACGGCAATGACCTCGTGCTCGCACGGTAAAGAACTCGTGCCAATATCAATCACACTCGCACGGAAATTACCTCATGCTCGTACGACAAAGACCTAGTGACAATATCAATCACACTCGCACGACAGAGACCTCGTGCTCGAACGATTAAGACCTCGTAACAATATCAATCATACTTGTATGACAAAGACCTCGTGATCGCAAGACAAAGACCTCGTGCCAATATCAATCGCACTAGCGCGCAAAGACCTCTTGCTCGCATAACAACGACCTCGTGCTAATACTAATCACACTTGCACGGCATAGGCCTCCTGCTCACACAACAAAGACCTCATGCCAATATCAATCACATTCGTACGACAAGACCTCAAAGTTAGGAACTAAGTATTTCAAGCCTCCAAGTTAGGAACTAAGTATTTTAAACACTGTGAAATCTTCCCTGAACCAAACCAACCTTACACGTAATCCGTAATACATCATAGGAAGCTACTCAAGACCTCAAACTACCAAATGGAATGCTAATGCTCAAAATGACCAATCAGGTAAAAAATATTTGAATCTCTTCTATGTTGAAACCATGTTTAGAAAGTCCATAAGCAACTTGATTAACCTCTCTAAAATAGTATACTATACTGCAGTTTATTTGGGACAAAATTTGTGATATGTCATTAATGATTGTCTGCAATTTACGATTGTTGATTGGCTTAATTATTATGAAAGATTTGATTCTGATTGAGATTTAATTTTATTCTGATTGATTGTAAATTGATTGCAATTTATTTTTCTTACTAAAAATAGTCATAGGACCTAGCGTATAAATACATATGCTTAGGGATATAAGAGATATATAGAAATACAAGATGTCTTTTCTTCTCCTTAAAATCTTCAAATATATATATAAATACAAGAAATATTTTCTTCTTCTGAAAATCTTCATGGTATCAGAGCCATTGCTGCCTTTTGAGGTGAGTTTTTCTCCCTTACAGCACTAGGTTTCTTTAGTCTCCGAAAAAGGTCGAGTCTTTTCTCCCTCTGTTGAAGCTGTCCGAAACTAAACATTAGTATTGTTAAGAAGGTAATACCACTATCGGTGAGACATATTAGTTTCAGCAATTTTCTTTATATTTTCTTTTGATTGGGCAAAAAATATGGAGACATTCAAGGAGACGGTTTCTGAAATTTTTTGTCTTCTGATGAAAATTTAACTTCTCCGTCGCCTCCTCGCCAAATTTGACTCCACTAATGTTGCAACATCTAATTATGTACAATTAGGTACTGCCTTTGCTGTATACCTTAATTCTTGGATTGTTGATTCTGGTGCAAATAGACACATAACAAGCTTTTCTAAAGGAATTCAAAACTATTCTCCATGTCTCAAAGGGGATAATGTCAAAATAGCCAATGGTTCTTTAACACCTATCTCTGAAACATATTTTATCGTTTGTACTCCTAATATTAAACTATCATCTATGCTCCATGTTTTTGAGTTCTCTGTCAGCCTTTTATATGTTAGTGCCATCACCAAACGCCTAAACTATGAAATCGAGTTCTTTTCAGATCATTCATAATCTTCAAATAGGGAAAAGAATTGGATGTGGTAGATTACGTGATGACTTGTATAAATTAGATAGAATTCAAAATTCTGGTCAAGAATTATTTAGGGGAATTAAGGATATCAACCAAGAAATATTACAGTGACATAGACGGTTAGGACACCCATTATTCTTTGTTTTGAAGAAGTTATATCTAGGTTTGTTCTCCAAGACTCAATTTGAATCTTTGTTCTATGATGCATTCGAATATGTCAAGCATACGAGAAACTGTTATGCTGTAAGTGATAATAGAAGCACAACTCCTTTTACGACTGTTTATTTCGATATATGGGGTACTACCCAAACCGTCTCTTTGTCGAGTAGTCGATGGTTTGTTACTTTTATTGATTTTTATACTAGGATGACTTAGGTATATTTGTTAAAAAAAAGTGAAGTTTTCTCTTTTTTTCCAGTCATTTCATAAGATGATTTGTACTCAGATTTTTGCCAAAATAAAAATCTTGTTACTAACGATGGCATCGAATACATGGATAAAAGATTTGGTGCTTTTTTGATGTTTACTGGGATAATCCATCAGACTAGTTGTCCTTACACTATTGTACAAAATGGGGTCTCTAAAAGAAAAAATGGGCATTTAAGAAGTAGCAAGATCTCTTATATTCACCATGCATCTAGAAAACCTTACTGGGGGATACTATTCTAGTAGCTGCCTATCTTATTAACAGAATACCCCTTAAAATCCTCAATTTTCAAAGTCCTCTAGAAGCATTAAAGTTTAAGAATGAATATAATGTTCCTTCGAAGGTGTTGGGTGCATTTTCTTTATCCGCGTCAAAAATTTTTGCAAACTTGATACTATGGGTATTCTTCGATGCAGAAAGATTACAAATGTTATCTTCCTCTCTCTAGAACATCTTTAGTTAGCATAGATGTTACGTTTTGAGAATCTGAGCCGTATTTCAGCATCAACTCATCACCTCTTCATGGGAAGAAGTGTAAGGAGGAAAGGTGATTCTACCTAATTCTATTACTGGAACTCTTAATGATAATGTCACAAAGGAAAGTAAAATTGGAGAAAGAATTCAGGGGGAGACTATTGCGTATTGGAATAGGCTTGCTTTGAAAATATACTCAAGGAGAAATGGAGCATAAGAAGTTGGCATGCAAGCTACTGAAGCTAAATCTTCTTCAACTAGTGAGTTATTTATATTTTCTAATGAGTTAGATTTGCTTATTGCTCACAAAAAGGGGCCAGATCTTACACCACTAAATACCCTTTACCTAATTTTATCTCTGATCTATCTTAACCCGTATACGGAAAATAACAACTCAAAACAGCTAAATATGTCTTCTCCGTTGCGGCCCGCGACCGGATCCACAAATATATAAATAAATAACGTCTTCTCCATTGCGACGCGCAACTCGATCCACAAATATATATATATATAAAAAGATATGTTTCTTCCGTTGCGGCGCTTAATCCGATCCAAAATATAAATATACAAATATCACTGCAGCATGAAACCCCATCCCAAATAGTAATACCGACATCCGCTGCGGCGTGCAACCCGATCTCACACAATAATACCAATATTCATTGCAGTGCGCAACCTGATCCCAAACAATATAAATTAAACGTATAGAATACAACCAACTACGGCATAACTCAATTAATACACAATAAACGAATTACATAATTAAAGTCATAAAGCGGATAAAAGTAGCTATCTAAGAATGCACGAGGTAAAAAGGGCAAGTAAAGACAGTCAATAAAGAAATACACTTATATGTGAAAACAATTAGCAATTAAGGCTTGAATTTAACACGTAAAGGCAAGTAGCAATTAAAGCATTTAACAGGTAATAACATGGATCAAATAAAGGCATGCATTAGTTTGAAACAACAAATAAATGATCCAACCCACGTGCTTGACCGTGACTACACATATACACTCGTCACCTTGCATATACGCTGTCCCCATACATTAATCAAGCAGCAAATAAGCCAAGCAAGTCCTAATTCCCTCAAAGTCAAGGTTAACCACAACATTTACCTCTTTTTGCAACCCAATCAATGCTCAACCATGGCTTTTCCTCTAGAATTAGCCTCCAAACTAATCAAATCTAGCAAAATATAGTTTAAATAATTCAAAATAATCTTTAAAAATTACCCATGAATGAAAAAGATTCGATCTTTAATAAAATTAAAAATTAAAAAAAAAGTCAACAAAAGTCAACCCCGGGCCCGCTTGGTCAAAACTTGAGATTCCGACCAAAAACCGATTAACCATTCACCCCCGAGCCAAATTATGTGATTTATTTAGAAATTTGACCTCAATTTGAGGTCTAAATCTCAATTTTGCAAAATTCATAATTTCTACCCAAAACCCCTATTTCTACTATGAAATACATAGATTAGAGGTTAAAATCAATGGGTGATTATGAAAATACATCAAAACTAGTTAAAAATCACAAACCAATAAGGTGGGGATAAAAATCTCTACAAAATCCTCTCTAGGCCGAGATCTATCTTTGAAAAATGGAGTTGAATGCCTAAATCCCGACTTTTAGCTATTTAAATAATCTGGCGTCAGGTGTTCTTTGTGTCCGCAAAGCACTTGACATGTTCACGAAGAGAACTAGTCAAAAGGCCATCAGGTTCGCGAAGATTTAATTCCCAACATTCCATTGCGTTCACGTCCCCTAGTCCACGTTCGCGAAGAAGAACCCTGTCATCCCCCAGGTCATCCCTAAAGCTTCACATTCGCGAGATGCCTGTCATGCTCGCGAAGGGTAAGCTCCTCATTGATTTGTGTTCGCAACCGGCCTTTCGCATTCGCGAAGAGCAACCATCCCCAGCCCGAAATCTCCCCTTCGTGATCGCGAGAGAGCCTTCGTGATCGCGAAGCACCAGCTACCAGAAGCCAAAAACCATTAGTTCTAGAGGTTCAAACTGGTCCGAAACTAATCCGAAACTCACCCAAGCCCCTCGGGCTCCTAACCGAACATTTACACAAGTATAATAACATTACATAAACTTGATCGCTACCTCAAATCATCAAAATAATATCAAATAACATGAATTGATCATCAAAATTCAAGATTTCAACATGTAAACTCATTTTTCACAATCTTTCACAAAATGCGCTGAAACTCGCTCGTGTCACCCCGGACCCCAACCAAGCGCGCATACAAGTCCAAAAACATCATACAAACCTATCAAAATTTTCAAAATACCGATCCGAGTTCGTTTACAAAGAATGTTAGCTATGGTCAACTCAAGTTGTTTTTAAAGCCAAAAATTATATTTGCTTCACATTTTTACGTAAAAACTTTCCGAAAAATGACATGAACCACGCACGCAAATCAATAAACATCAAATGAAGCTAATAGAGGTCTCGAAATACAAAAAGAAGGACTAGTATTCAAAACAACCTATCGGGTCGTCACTTTCTCCACCTTTAAAAGAAACTTTCGTCCTCGAACGAACATAGAAAAGCACCTGGACTGGTGAAAAGGTGGGGGTATCTACTATGCATATCACACTCGGACTCCCATGTAACCTGCTAAATGGCTGACCTCTACACTGCACCTTCACAGAAGGAAAACTCTTGGATCCCAACTTACGAACCTGCCGGTCTAGAATAGCCACCCGCTCTTCCTCATAGGCCAAATTTTCATCAAGTTGAACCGTGCTGAAGTCTAAGACATGCGAGATAGCCTCATGGTACTTCCGAGGCATGGAAACGTGAAATACCTGATGCATTCAAGGCTAGGCTAGGAGGCAATGCAAGCCTACAAGCAACCTCCCCAATCCTCTCCAAGATCTCAAACGGGCCGATAAACCTCGGGCTTAACTTGCCCTTCTTCCCAAATCGCATCACGCCCTTCATAGGCGATACTAGGAGAAGAACCTTCTCACTCACCATAAAAGCTACATCTCGAACCTTTCGGTCTGCATAACTCTTCTGCCTGGACTGAGTTGTACGAAGTCGCTCCTAAATCACCTTAACATTTTCCATAGTATCATGGACCAAATCAGTGCCCAACAATCTAAGCCTCTCCTGGATCAAACCAACCAATCGACGAACGACATCGCCTCCCATATAAGGCCTCGTGCAAAGCCATCTGGATGCTCGACTGGAACCTGTTGTTGTAGGCAAAATCTGCGAGCGGCAGAAATCGATCCCCTGAACCTCCGAAATCCATAACACAGGCACGTAACATGTGCTTCAAGTTCTGAATGGTGCGCCCAAACTGTCCGTCCGTTTGAGGATGATACGCTGTACTCAGCTTGACTCGCGTGCCCAACTCACGCTGCACAACTCTCCAAAAATGCGATGTGAACTGCTTGCCTCGGTCAGAAATGATAGAAATGGGCACGCCATGTAGACGGATAATCTCCTAGATGTAAATATGAGCCAATCGCTCTGAAGAATATAAAGTCGCCACCGGAATAAAGTGTGCGGACTTAGTCAATTGGTCCACAATAACCCAAATTCTGTCATACTTCCTCAAGGTCCGTGGTAAGCCAATCATAAAATCCATAGTGATGCGCTCCCACTTCCACTCTGGTATCTTCAATATCTGAGTCAATCCACCGGGTTTCTAATGTTCATACTTCACCTGTTGACAATTCAAACACCGAGATACATATGCAATAATATCTTTCTTCATTCTCACCAGCAATAGTGTTGTTTCAAGTCACGGTACATCATCGTGACACATAGGTGAATAGAATAGCGTGAACTGTGAGCCTCCTCAAGAACAACTCTCTCAACCCCTCAACATTTGGAACACGAATTCGGCCCTGAAGCCGCATAACACCATCATCACCAATCACAACCTCCTTAGCACCACCCCGCTGTACCGTGTCTTTCAACACCAACAAGTGAGGATCATCAAAGTGGCGAGCCTTGATACGCTCCAAAAATAATGACTGTGCTAGAACACAAGTAAGAACCCAGCTAGGCTCCTAAATGTCCAGTCTCACAAATCGATTGGCAAAAGCTTGAACATCCATGGCTAGTGGCCTCTCTGCTACCGGTAAATATACCCAAAATGCCCATGCTCTCAGCTTTCCTACACAATGCATCGACCACTACATTAGCCTTCCCAAATGATATAATATGGTGATATCATAGTCTTTGAACAACTCTAACCATCTACGCTGCCTCAAATTAAGGTCTTTCTTCTTGAACAGGTGTTGGAGACTCCGATGATCGATATAGACCTCACATGGAACGCCATATAGGTAGTGCCTCCAAATCTTCAGCGTGTGAACAATGGCTGCCAACTCTAAATCATGCACGGGGTAATTCTTCTTAGGAACCTTCAACTAATAAGACGCATAGGCAATCACCATGTTGCCCTGCATCAACAAGCCCAATAAACGATGCATCACAATATAGGGTGTAAGATCCTGAACTTGTAGGCAATACCAACACTAGGGCTATAGTCAATACAGTCTTAAGCTTCTAAAATCTCAACTCACACTCGTCAGACCACCTGAAAAGAGCAACCTTCTGGCTCAACTTGGTCAATAGGTCTGAGATAGATGAAAACCCCTCCATGAACCGGCGATAATAACCCGCCAAGCCCAAAAAGCTCCGAATTTCTGTAGCTGAAGTAGGTCCAGGCTAGTTCTGAACTGACTCAATCTTCTTAGAATCCACTTTAATGCCCTCAGAAGATACAACATGGCCAGAAAAGGCAACCCAGTCCAACCAGAACTCACACTTTAAAAACTTGGCATATAACTGGCGATCCCTCAGCGTCTGAAGTACAATCCGCAAATGCTACTCATGCTTCTCTCACTGCGAGAGTAAACCAAAATATCATCAATGAAGAAGATCACAAAAGAATCTAGATAGGGCTTGAACACCCGGTTCATCACATCCATAAAGGCTGCTGGGGCATTAGTCAAACCAAATGACATCACCAGAAACTCATAGTGACAATACCGAGTCCGTAAAGCTGTCTTAGGGACATTTGATGCCCTAATCTTCAACTGATAGTAGAAAAATCTCAAATCAATCTTGGAAAACACCTTGGCACCCCAAAGCTGATCGAATAAGTCAACAATCCTCGGCAACAGATACTTGTTCTTGATAGTGACTTTGTTAAATTGCCGATAATCTATATACATCCTCATCGTCCCATCCTTTTTCTTCACAAACAACACTGGTTCACCCCAAGGTGATATATTAGGTCTAATGAATCTATTATCAAGCAAATCCTACCACTGCTCCTTTAATTCTTTCAACTCAACCAGGGCCATATGGTATGATGCGGTAGAAATAAGCTGAGTTCCTAAAATCATATTAATGCAGAAGTCGATATCTCTTTTGGGTGGCATCCCTGGCAAATCTGTAGGAAACACCTCTAGAAACTCGTGCACAACTGGTGCTGAATCCATGAAAGGAACCTCCGCACTAGGATCATGGATATAGGCCAAATATGCTAGACACCCCTTCTCGATCATACGCCGAGCCTTCACATAAGAAATGACCCTTCTAGTGGAATGACCAGTAGTCCTTTTCCACTCCAATCGAGGAAACCCCAGCATAGCTAAGGTCACGGTATTGGCGTGACAATCCAAGATAGCATGATACGGTGACAACTAGTCCATGCCCAAGATAACATCAAAGTCCACCATGCTGAGTAAAAGAAGATCTACTCTACTCTTATAAATCTCGATAGACACCAAACACGAACGATAAATACGTTCTACCATAATAGAATCTCTCACAGGTGTAGACATATAAATATGAGCACTCAAATAATCATGAGACATATCCAGATATGAAGAAAAATAGGATCACAAATATGAATAAGTGGAACCCGAATCAAATAAAACTGAGGCATCCCTATGGAAAACCAAAACAATACCTCTGATGACTGCATCAGATGACTCTGCCTTAGGTCTAGCTGGGAATGCATAAAAATGGGACTGAGCCCCACCACTCCTACCTCCGCCTCTTGGACGATCTCTAACTGGCTAGCCTCTACCTCTAGCAACTTGACCACCACCTCTAGTTGCCTGACCCCCGCCACTAGCTGGCTAAGGGGGCGCTGGAGCAACCGATCCGGTACCATGGTACAAGAACCTTGTTGAGCCACACTACTATGAAGTCTAGGACAATACCTCTGGATATGACCGGTACATCCACCCTCAAAACACTCTCTTGGCTGCTGCGAATACTGAATTTAGGACTGACCCTAATGGCCCAGATAAACACTGTGATAGCCCTGAATTGGCAACACACTGATGGGAGCTGGAGGTGCACTGTTGGCTAGCTGCTTAGGACGAGACCCATATGAACCACGACTACCCGAAACACCGTGTGCTACCTGAAATGCTGACCGAATCAACCTCTGAGGGTAGCCTCTACCTAATGAACCCCTGCCTCCAAGCGAGGCACCACTGAAACCACCAAAATGACGGAGCCTCTTCTCAAATACCGCCTCCTTACCCTGACCACGAATCTTCTCTCTAGCAATCTTTATAACCCGCTGAAAAGAAATATCATCCCCTGTCACCTTGGCCAGCTGTATCCCAATACCAAAAGTAAGGCCATAAATGAATCTCCTCACTCACTCCCTCTCACATAACATGGCGAGCTAAATCCACGAATATGGTCTCGTACTAGGTAATTGTCATGCTACCACGCTGGAGGTGCTCACACTGGATGCGGTACTACTCTTATAGAGTAAAAAGGATGAATTTATCCAAGAAAAAACTGATCCCAAGTGAATGGATGTGAACCTGCTGGTTTTCCTCAAACATAATCCTGCCACCATCTCTTGATGGAGTCGTGCATCTAAAATACCGCGAAGTCTACTCCATTGGACTCCACTATACCCAATTGTGCAACACCTCATTGAAACAGTCAATGAAATCCTGTAGGTACTCAGAAGATGTGCCACCAAAGCGAATAGGAAATAACTTAGTGAAATTGTCCAAAATTTTCAACCTCTCAGACCATATAGCGGGCCTCTCCATGGGCTGAGTAGCACTGACAGACTGAAATACTCTAGCTGCTTGGACCACCGGAGTCTGATATATGGGAGCTATCTGCTCTGGAGTGTGGATAGAGGGAGTCTGGGCTCCTCCCTAGTCGGAGAGACGGCTGGTGCCAGAGGAAATGCACAGTCCTGGGCCACACTCTCCATAAGGCCTACTAAGCAGACTAGAGCGTCCTGAAGTACGGGGGTGGCAATGAATCCCTCTACCTGAGCTGGTCCAATTGGTGTATTTTGAATAAGGACCTCCTCCTACTGCTCGATATGAGGCTCTTCAATCGGTGCGACTGCACATGCTCTAGGCTGAGATCTACTTCTACCTCGGCCACTACCTCTACCCCTAGTAGTGGCTGCAACTTGGGGCTCTAGCTCCTGCCGGGCTATAGATGATGTGCGTGTCCACGCCATTTATGAGAGAACAAGAATAGAATGCTTCAACTTCAGTGGCAGAATAAAGTTATATGATAGAGAAAGAAAGAAGTGAAATTTTCCTAAAGCTCTATAGCCTCTAGAAGATAAGTACAGACATCTCTGTACCGATCCTTCAGACTCTACTAAGCTTACTCATGACTTGTGAGACCTAGGCAACCTAGTGCTCTGATACCAACTTGTCACGATCCAAAATTTCCACCGCGGTGTCATGATGGCGCCTAATGTCAACTTGCTATGTAAGCCAACATTAGTACACAATTAATCATTCAAAATCAAATCGGAAAGAAATTTAACGATAAACAAGATGTAGAGTTTTAAAAGAAGATAAAATAACTCCAAACACTAACTAATCAAACCACAGAATCTGATGTCACAATTACATGAGCATTCTAATAGTTCTACAACCAAAGTCTAAAAGAAAGTACAAATGTTTGAAACAAAAGAAAACAGTAGAACTAGATAGGAAAGGGGACTTCAAGGTTGCGGATACCGTACAGCTATACCTCAAGTCTTCATGATCAGCTAAATTGGGCAATCCTCCACTAACAGTTGCTAGGACCAACACCAAAATTTGCACAAGAAGTGCAGAAGTATAACATAAGTACAATCGATCCCATGTACTCTGTAAGAGCCGAGCCTAAACTCGACAAGGTAGTGACGAGGCTATAACAAGGCACTCACAAAAATTCTGTACAAATATAAGGAAATAACTACAAAACATAGAAAATAAGAATAATATAGAAACTGGAATAGACATTTACACAACAGAGGGCCCCTGAATAAGATCAAAGCTCAATTTTCTCAATACAACCCGGATTCAAAAAACAACGGCTCAAAATAGTTAAATATGTCTTCTCTGTTGTAGCGCGCAACCCGATCCACAAAAATATAAATAAATAATGTCTTCTCCATTACGGTGTGCAACCAGATCCATAACTATATAAATAAAATATTTTCTCTATTGCAGCACACAACCCGATCTAAAATATAAATATACAAATATCTTTGCAGCGTGCAACCCAATCCCAAACAGTAATACCAACATGTATTGCGGTGTAATATCCGATCCCTCATAATAATACCAATAAATATTGTGGCGCGCAATCCGATCCCATACAATATAAATTAAACGTATAAACGACAACCAACTACAGTGTAACTCAATTAATATGCAATAAATGAATTACATAATTAAAGTAATAAAGCGGATAAAAGTAGCTATCTAAGAATACACGAGATAAAAAAGGCAAGTAGAGATAGTAAATAAATAAATACACGGATACATGGAAACAATTAGCAATTAAGGCATGTAACGGATAAAGGCATGAATTTAATACGTAAAGCCAAGTAGCAATTAAAGCATTTAATAAGTAATAACATGGATCAAATATAGGCATGAAATAGTTGAAAACAATAAATAAATTACCCAACACGCAAGCTTAACTCGTGAGTATGCATATACACTCGTCACCTTGCATATACATCGTCGCCACACATAAATCAAGTAGAAAATAAGCTAATCAAGTCCCAATTCTCTCAAGTCAAGGTTAACCACAACACTTACCTCTTTCTGCAACCCGATCAATGCTCAACCATGGCTTTTCCTTTAGGATTAGCCTCCAAACCAATCAAATCTAGGCAAATATAGCTCAAATGATTGAAAATAAGCTTTAGAAATTACCCACGAGTGAAAAAGATTTGATCTTTAATGAAATTGAAAAAAAACTCAAGAAAAGTCAACCCCGGCCCGCTTGGTCAAAACCTAAAATCAGACCAAAACTCGATTATCCATTCACTCCCAATCCCAATTATGTGACTTGTTTTGAGATCCGACCTCAATTTGAGGTCTAAATCTCAATTTTGTAGAATTCCTAATTTCTACCCAAAATCCCTAATATCTATTATGAATTCATAGATTAAAGGTTAAAATGAATTGGTGATTATGGAAGTACATCAAATCTAGTTAAAATCACTAACCAATGAAGTGGGGACGTAAATCTCTTCAAAATCCCCTCTAGGCCGAGCTCTATCTTTCAAAGATAGAGTTGAATGCCTAAATCCCGACATTCAGCACTTTAAATAACTGGGAGTCAAGTGTTCTTTATGTTCGCGAAGTACCTGACGCGTTTGCGAAGAGCACGGGCCAAAAGCCATCACGTTTGTGAGGTTCACTTCGTGTTCGCGAAGGCTTAATCCCCAGCATGCCATTGCGTTCGCGCCCCCGGTCCACGTTCATGAAGAAAAACCCTGCCATTCCCCCAGGTTATCCTAAAACTTCGCGTTCACGAGATGCCTGTCGCGTTCACAGAGGGTAAGCCCCCCATTGCATCGTATTCGCGACCGGCCTCTCACGTCCGCGAAGAGCAACCAGCCCCAGCCCAAAATCTCTCCTTCGAGATCGCGAAGCACCAGACAATAGAAGCCAAAAACTAGCAGTTGTACAAGTTCAAAATGGTCCGAAACCAATCCAAAACTCACCCGAGCCCCTTGGACTCCAAATCGAACATGCACATAAGTGTAATAACATCATACAAACTTGCTCGCTACATTAAAACTCAAGATTCCATCTTGAAAACTCATTTTTCATAATCTTTCACAAAATGAGTTGAAACTCGCACGGGTCACCCAGGACCCCAACCAAATGTGCGTGTAGTCCAAAAACATCATATGAACCTACTGGAATCTTCAAAACACCGATCCGAGATTGATTATCAAATGTTGACCGTGGTCAACTCAAGTTGTTTTGAAAGTCAAAAATCACATTTTCTTCAAATGGTTACGTAAAAACTTTTTGAAAAATGATACGGACCACACACGCAAATCAAGAAACATCAAATGAAGTAAATAGAGGTCTCAGAACATGAAAATAAGGACTAGTACTCAAAACAACCTATCAGGTCATCACGCGGAGAAGCAAGAAGAAAAGGTATAGTTGCTAGATCAAGTGCGGAAGCAGAATATAGAGCTATGGCCTAGAGTGTCTTTGAACTATTTTAGTTACTAAAATTACTAGAAGAAGTGAGACTGTTTGAAAAGAAAAAAGTTTCCTTATATTGTAACAATAAGGCTGCTATCAGCATAACTCATAATCCAATCCAGCATGATCGAACAAAACTGTCACAACTCAAAACCCACTATAGGCCGTGATGGCACCCAACGTCGCTGTTAGGCAAGCTAACAGGAACTATCTAAATAATTATCCATTTTTAATTTCTTAAAATCAGGAATTCATTAAATAAATAGAATAAAATATGGCACTCTTAGGAACCTGTGCTTTTCTTTACCAATTTCTGAATGTAAATAAATCGCAAAGTGAAATGATAAAAATAACGTGAACTACAATAATGATCATCCACTAGGAACCTCCACAAGTGCATGAGCATCTAATAGCAAGTACAATAATAATACACCATCTTTCTGGAATACAAGATAGACAGGATAAAGTAAATAAATATGATGAAAACTCTGTGTGCTGCGAATCATAGCATGGAAATATAGCTCACCATAAAGTCCCCTCAACAGTTGGACCCACGCGCCCAAATGACCACCAAATCAACCTGTCAAATCCTGTGCATTTAGTGGAGAAGTGCAGCATGAGTACGTAAATTTACGCATACCCAGTAAGTATCTAGCCTAACCCCGAAGAGGTAGTGACGAGGGGTCGATATTGACACTTACTAGTGGTCCACTAAAACAAATATAATAAAGTAGATATGTATGAAACATGGCAAGCAAACAGTGAGTGCAGATATAGGCAAATAATACGGTCTACAGTTGAACGGTGAACTCAAAGTCCTCAATTATCGGATATCTCCTCAAAGGGAACACGTAATGATCAATCCTAAATCAACAGTCACATCTCAAGTCAGGAAACTCATGAGTACGTGGACTTCTTATAAAGTATTCGCACGATTTTGCCGAGGCGAGCGGCCCGATCCTATAAGAGTGTTTCATAGAAATGCCAAGGCGAACGGCCCGATCACATAAGAAAATGATACATAATACTGCCGACGAGAACGACCCGTTCCCATAAGAGTGTGTTACAATATCCTGCCGAGGCGAACGGCCCGATCCCATAAGAGTGTGTTACAATATCCTGCCGAGGAGAACGGTCCGATCTGATAGGAGTATGTTACAATATCCTGCTGAGGCAAACGACTTGATCCCATAAGAATAAGAAGCTTTAACGGGTCCTGGACCCCACTCATGAATATATGTGTGAGTTATGAAATTAAGGGAGCTTTTCGATGAATACGCACAACGCGGAAGAAATTCGTAAGGGAAGCACAATTTCTACGGCTAATCAAGTAGCTCGTCAAATATCTAAAATGGAGAGTCCATTACTCTACGCAAGTCTAGTCTCAGGTCATAATGCGAACTAAAGTATTAAACAAACAAAAATAACTCAAATAGTACAACGAAGGCATGGCATGAGTCTAAGTCTTCCCGGACATGATCAGGAATTCTAGCATACGCACAGACACTCGTCACCTCATACGTGCATAGCTCCCACAACATGTAGAACATAATATATATAACACCTACAGCGTAGATTCCCCATTACAAAGTTATGCATGAGAATTACCTCGCTCCGAAGTTCCATAACCGGCTCCAACGCCTCTCTAACACCTCAAACTGATGCCCATCGATCCGAAACTAGTCAAACAATGTGCAAATGAATAAAAATATACTCTAATACTCATAATTATTTAATTTATAACAATTCCCAACTTCACTTGAAAAGTCAACAAAGACAACCCTTAGGCCCACGTGCCCGGATTCCGAAAATTTTTGTAAATAAATGTTACCCATAACCTCACAATTCCATTCATGTATTTTGTTTTTTGAAATCCGAATTCAAATCGATTCTCAACAGTCAAATCCTCATTTCTCAAAACATAGCCAAAGTTTCTCAAATTTTCACTTTGATCTCAAAATTTTGATGTTAAATCTCATGTATAATGTTGAAAATTGAACAAAATTACTTACCCAAAGATTGTAGAAGAAAATCCGTCTTCAAATCGCCTCCTACCCAGCCTAGGGTTCCAAAAATGAGAGAATGTCTCCAAAATCTCGTCTCCCATCCCTTTTACCAGGTGCAGATGTCGCATTTGCGACACAGGGTTCGCATTTGCGGACCCTCGCAATTGTGGACAAGTATTTTCAATTGCGAACCAAGGCAAAAATCTATAGGCTTCGCAATTGCGACACCTGAGCACCGGCAACACCTGCAATCTTTTCCGACACGGAAATGGGCATAACTCTCTCATATGACATCAGAATTCGAAATTTTTGTTCCAAATGATGAAGCGGGCCTATTTCAAGTCCCCTATTTAAAGTCAAATGGTCAAACTTAGGAAAAATTTTCAAACATTTAAATGCCAACTTTCCACAATATGCGCTGAAATGCTCCCGGACAATCCGATACTTAACCCCGAGCATACGCCCAACTCTAAAATCATCACATGAACTTATTGGAACCTTCCAAGGTCGTTTACTCAAAGTTCAAACCTTGGCCAACTCTTTCAATTTAAAACTTCCGATTGAGAATTTTCCTTCCAAATCAACTCCGAACTTCCTAAAATTCAAATTTGGCTATACGTACAAGTCATAATGCATGAAGTGAAACTACTTAAGGCCTCAAACCGCCGAGCGGCGTGCTAGAGCTCAAAATGACCGGTCAGATCATTACATAACATATTAAATTGATCGACACTACATCAAAGAAAAAGTTACTAGTGGTGTCTTGAGCTTGCTTCATGTGTTATCAAAAAAACAGATAGCTGATGTGCTTACCAAAGGTCTTGACAAACGAACTTTTCATATACTGTTTTGCAAGTTGGCCATGTGTATTATCTTTACACCAACTTGGGGAGGAGTATTTATTGGCTTAATTATTAGAAATGATTTAATTCTGATTGAGATTTGATTTTATTCTGATTGATTGTAATTGATCGTAAGTTGATTATAATTTTTTTTCCTTCCAAAAATAGTCGGACCTAGTGTATAAATACATTTGCTTAGGAATATAAGAGATATACAGAAGTACAAGAAGCCTTTATATATATATAAAGGAGGGACAAGAATGCTGACGTGGCACATCTCAAAAGCTAGGAAATGCATTTTTCTTTTCCCACATTTTTTTGGATTTTTCTCATATTTTAACCATTTACCTCTTTAATTAACCGTCTAGCCGAACGTTTCATCGAAACGGCACCCACTTATTGAGTAAAAATTAAAGCACCGTTCGAAAGACTCCATCTGCTTTTTCAATTATCCATTTGCTTTCCCTATGAAAGCCAAAAAAAACCTTACTTCCTCTTCCTCCCATAATTAATATTCTTAATTCTTAATTATGCCGCTTCCATTGTCTTCTTTCTCACGCACAATTTCATATACGATCAAAATTCCTAGAAACAGTACCTTAGATTACAGATGCAATACATATCATCAGCGGAAGAAGGATTGAAGAAGCAGACCAGAACAAGAGTTAGTAAAGGATGTTTGTTGAATTAATTATAATGCAGTCCTTTCTTTTGAGAAACTACAGGCATGATGATGCACATGGAAAGACAGGGAAGAACAAGATTTTTGGTAAATAGTATTACGATTAATCTTTTTTGTTTTCTTCATGTTAAAGAACATATTTTATTGCGTATAGATAAATTTCGTGATACTATAATTAACGTAAAAGAAGTAGAGTAAACTCTCTTATAAGTATTCTCACATTTTTTAATTGTGCTGACTTTATTTCAATTTGGTTTACTACAACTGAGCAATATAAACGTGATTATATATTGGAGTTGTCATGACATATACAATTTACATGATAACATCATAAGTTTGAAGTATTTTTTTAAAGATTTTTTTTAATCCGTACTAATTATGTGAAAAGATAAAACTATTTTGAAATGTTGGTAAGATAGAAAAGAACAAGAATTCAGAAGAGTTAGATTAGACATTTTTTCCTTCATACTGATATGAAGCAATTTTGAGAGTTATTCTCAGAATTAGGAGAAAATAAAATTTGGTAGGCATGAAGATGGAGAAGGGGAGGGGCCAAAGTTTCTGTGTTTTTGAGTAACCGTAGAAAAGAGGAGAGAAAAAAGAAATGTACTAGAAAGTAGCTGTAGAAAAAAGAAGAAAACGAAACAAAATAAAAAGAAATAAGAGAGGATACAAGAGAAGTAGTATCATTTTTGCTGGAATGAGAACCTTATTTAGAAGATGAATAATGGAGGGGAGGTAAAGGAAGATGAATGAAAAGAAAAAAAAAAAAAAAAAAAAAAAAAAAAAAACGTGAAAGAAAAAGTTGGAAACGGAAAAAGATAAGGAAAAGAAATATATAATGAAAAGGCATTTCAATTTCTCTTATTTACTTTTATTCATTTAAGCTATTTATTTCACGTTCTCTTTTATTTGATTACAAAAATATTTTACCATCTATATGAAACCGAATTACTCTATACATTTATTTATGCATATTAAATATATGTAGAGATAAAAATAAAAATTTATTGAAACTTCATTTTTGTTCTTTTTCTAGGAAAATTCTAATAATGAAAATGAAATTCATATTAGCTCTATTTTTTAAGTAAATATTTACAACTATTTTATTTCATCAATATGTAAAATTGGTATACAAGGGGTCATCGAACCTTCATCATTCCTTCCTCCTCATTAACCAAAAAGGAAAACAAGGAATAATGAAAAACAACAGAATAGCAAATCTGAAAATAAGCAGCTAAAATTGGTAATATCGTTATTTCTTTCTATTTTTTTAATTCCTTCTTTTATTATTTTCTTTGAAATATTTTTGTGTTTTATTTTTTCATACGTAATTTTCACTTGTATATTTTAATTTTTCTTCATATACTTCTATTTGTTTGTTTCGAAGAAGTTTTAGATCAATAAGCAATTTCATAAAATAAATCCTTGACGTAATCATACATTTATTTTGATAGAAGGGCACATATTCTCTTACAATAGATTGATTTTGAATACATTTCCTCTTTCCCTTCATATTTTTCCATCACTTCACCATATATAATAATTATTTTTTCCTGGTTATGTTCAGAAAATTTGTCATCCGATCTATTATCTCCATGTAAACTACTATACTATTTTCATACTAGACAAAACATAAGACCAAGTAAAATACATCTATAAAAGTAAGAAAATATGAACTTCTATTATTTCCATTTTATGATTTTCACCTATACATATTATAACAAATATCTAATAGAATTATTTAAGTTTCCTTACTATTTCATTGTATAATTATTAGATTAGAAATATATATTGTGTTTTGTGGTGCTTGAAGATCAGAAATGATTAGATAATATAGTGCTTTGAACGGTTTTCCAAAGTCCGCTAGAATTTGCTTTTTAGTGAGTTTGTTTATATCAGTTTAGTATATACTAACTAGAGTAGAATTATTAATATATGTGAGTGCGAAAATATCGGGAAAATACAAAAATATCACAAAATACATAAAACTAAAAGTTTGCATTTGTAGCACTAAAAGTTATGTTGGATACTTTGGAACAGATGCTTCAAAAAATACTGCTAATGTACTCTTCTTATTTTAAGAAGGAAAAGGTATATATCTATTTAATGTAGGGTTAAGAAGGCGCTAAGCAAGTGGCCTTGCTCCTTTTCCCTTTTTTTTAACACCCTTCTTTGTTTAAGGAATTCATTTTTGTAATATTTACAAATATGAAATTTTGTACTATCTCTTATACGTCAACTATATTTATAAGAAATTATTTTTCTAATTTATTACTTCTTTTTACAACCGCGCAAAGGGCGCAGCATATTCACTAGTCTTCAAATATATAGAAATACAAAAAGCTTTTTCTGCTTGAAAGATCGGTATGTCGTCCATCCTTTAGCATTGTAGCAATCACCTAGGAATCAGTCTCCAGAATGCAATTTAACAGTCCATGTTACATACAACATTGGATGCCAAATTATCTGTGTATGCCTCTGCCATGTCATTGTTGTTACAATCAATAAGAGCTGCAAACATCATGATCATATTTCCTTCTTCATCTCTCACAATACTTCCAGTTTCAACACCTTCTCGAGAGAAACTACCATCAGTATTGATTTTAACGTTGCCTATAAATGGTCTATTGCATTGCACCATTTTTCATATAGGGACATGTTTCAATCTTTCCACTATATCATAGAGTTTATTGCAAGTGTTGCCCAACTCACAGTTTGGGAAGGCCTGTTTTCGAGACATCTTAATATTCCACAAGACATGATTTTTCATCCTCCTATGGATTATTCTTTTTTTGTGTTCCATATTTGCAAGAACATCTTTGCCTCCATAATTCCTAGAAAATAACCACATGGACAATATGCACACCATCTTGTGGATTCTATTTTTTGAGTTGGTCTTCCTCCATTTTCGCATAGTTCTCCTTGTAGAATAGCTTGTGAAATATAATATGTGATCCCTAGGGTGCTCCAAATATAACTTATAGGTGATTAGTAGCAACGCTATCCACAAAAATATGATGGAGCATTTTTTATTTGGGTTGAGGACTACGTGCACACAGAAACCATAATAGTATGAAACTTGCATAGAGCATCATCCAAGGAATGTGATTTGCACCAAACAGAGAACAATTATGCCACCAAATTGCTTCCTCCTTCATGGATCTTCCAGATAATATTGTTCTCCGCCTTATTTTTGATTTGCATTAGTTTCCTCTATATATTTGACTAAGGTGCATTCTTTGATTTAGGAAATCGGTGAACTCTAGAATAGTATTTAGCCATAAAGAAGGATGATCATGTATTTTGTGTAAGGTTCCACCTTCTCTTATAGGCAAAGCAATCACCTATATTCTCAAGCTTTTTGCCACGTACGCCTCCCTATCTCCCTTCTTGTGGTAAAGTTTGTTCCAAGCACTCCAATGATACTTCATCTTCTCTTTGTTAGTAGCCCGAAAGAAATTTACTATATTTTTTTCAATGAGTTTGAAGGTGGATTTAGGAGGAGCGAGAGCTGCCAAGTTATATGTAGGAATAGCCTGTAGGACACTCTTGATTAGCACCACTTTGCCTCCATAAGAAAGATATTTACATGCCAGCCGAAAGATTTTGGTAACCAAATCATCAAAATAGATAATTCTTTTTCTACCAAAATATAAAGGACAACCCAAATATGTGAAGGGAAGTTGCTTATGCTTAAAACCAGTCTTGTCAGTAATTTTGTTAGTCCTAGAGAGAGAAGATATAGGACAGATACAAAGAAGACTTTATCTTCATTCACCTTTCCTCGAGAGCTTTTCTCATACTGTATCACCTGATCCATTATATGCTTGATGGGTTTACTCTTCGTAATACAGAAACTGACTATGTTATCTGCATATGCTAGGTGGTTCAAACTTGAGGATCTCCAGTGTTCATGGCAAAAGGAATGAATGCAGGATGTGTAAACAAATTATTCAACAACCTGGAGAGAACCTCTGACCCCAAAATGAAGAGAGAAGGTGAGATGTAGTTTCCCCGCTTCAGGCCTTAAGAAAAGGTGAAGAAATTTGCTTTCTGTCGCCATTAATTATGATTGAGTACCAAACCTGAGATACCAATCTCCAATTCATCTCATTTTACCATTCGGAGAACCTAGAGCTCCTTAGAACTGAAGTGAGAGAAAAGTCCAGGAGAGCCTGTCATCGGCTTTGCCCATGACAAGTTTAATAACAATGTTGACTCCCTTGTTTATTTTGGGAATTCCTTGTACAATATCCTAGTCTAAGAGTATAAATTAGTCTCCTATTTGCAAAACCACTTTGATTGTAAAAATCATTTTTGATAGTAATGGATTAAGTGTAACAACCTGACCGGTTGTTTTGAGCTTTAGCGATCCGTACAGTGGTTCGGGATCTTGAATGACTTCATATTATATATTATGACTTGCGTGCATGGTCGGTATTGATTTTCGGATGCTTCAGGATGAAATTGGATGAGTGGTTCTCACTTTATAGGCTTAAGTTAAAAATATTGATCGAGACTTGACGTTGTGAAATAACCCCGGAACGGTATTTTGAAGGCTCCAATAGGTTCGTATCATGATTTTGAACTTGAACGCACTTCCGGAATTGAATTCGGGAAGTTCGTAGGTTGATTTGTGTTGTTTTGTCGAAAATTGGCAACCTGAGGTTTAAAAGTTTGATCGTAGGTTGACTTCATAGCTATAGTGATTGGATTTATGTTTCACGACTTGGAATAGGTCAGCTTTTCTATTTGGATCTTGTTTGCAAAGTTTGGCGTCATTCTGAGTTGGTTTGATAGGAATCAGACGCGCGGTTGTGTTTTTAGAAGTTCTTAAGTTTCTTGTTGATTTCATGTGCTTTGGAGGTCCGACTCATGGTTTCGGATGTTATTTTGATGATTTGATCGCCCGAGTGAGTCCGTGTTATGATTTCAGTCTTCTGTTGATGTTTAGTGTGGAGCCCCAAGGGCTCGGGTGAGTTTCGGACGCATTTCGAAGTGTTTGAAAGAGTTTTAGTTTTGCTGGTGTTGAACAAGTGCTGCAGGTCTCGCAAATGCGAGATTTTGTTCGCATTTGCAGTACTCGCATTTGAGAGGTGGGAGATCGAATTTACGAGAAGTGGCTTGAATTTGCTAGATTTGCATTGCAAACCAATGTTCGCATTTGCGAAGGGGATCTGGGCATAGCAGTGATCACATTTGCAATCATTTTGACCGCTTTTGTGATAGTCCACCATTCGCTTGCGAACTATTCGTTGCATTTGTGATGACAACATGGGTGTGAGAGGCTTCGCCTTTGCGATCAATTCCTTGAATTTGAAGGGTTTGCATTTGCGAATCCCAGGTCGCAATTGCGACACCTGCGACTGCACATAAAAGCTGAGGGCCAGGAATTTGGTCTCATTTTTATATTTTGGAACCCTAGACTCAGTAGGAGGTGATATTGAAGAGGGATTTTCATAAACAATCTTTGGACGAATGATTTTGATCAATTTTCAACTAGTTTACATGATTATATATGAGATTTAACATCAAAATTATGAGAATCAAAGTGAAATTTTGAAAAACTTTGTCTATGTTTTGAAAAATGAGAATTTGAGTTTTGAGAGTCGATTCAGACTCGGATTTTGAAACAAAATACATATATAGACACGTGGGATTATGGATAGTCGGAATCTACCCTTGGACCCAGATTTTGACAGGGCGGGCCCGGGTTGACTTTTCTTGACTTTTGAGGAATTGTGTAAAGATCATAGCTTTATTTAATGGAATTGATTTCTCTTGCATTATTTAATGTTAATAAGTCGATTTTGGTTTGATTTGAGTCGAGCGGAGGTGAATTATAAAGGGGAAGCTATTTTAGATTATTGATTGAGTATTTTTTAGGTAAGTATCTTGCCTAACGTTGTGAGGGGGAGCTACCCCATAGGAATTGGTTTGTTTGCACTATTTGAACTATATGAAAGACGTGTAACGAGGTGAGAAATGTATATACGGCTTATATGTGGAAATTTGACTGTTTTAGACTCTTAGGTTTTTATGTACATTAAAATGAAGTTGCCTTATCATGTTATATCCTCCATTACTAAATTCAACCTCACATGCTTTATTTGAATTTGATTGGCTCACGTCTTATCCCTTATTGCCAAATATACTCTTATATGCTTTAATTGAATTTGTTGCCTCTTTTACTGTCATGTTATCTCTTCCATTGTTGATTTATCCTTATTTGAGTTTGTTACATGTTATTTCTTCCATTGTGATATATCCTTACTTGAATTTGTTATTACATGTTATATCTCTTATTATTGAGTTATACTTATTGGAAGTCATTGTTACATGTTATCTCTTCTTGAGTTATTCTTATTTAAAACCATTATTACTTGTTTTGTATTTCATTTTGAGCTCATTCTTCTGTTTCATCATGTTTTTGTAATTCTTGTGTTGATTTACTTACCGTACTTCTGTATTATCGTCGTTGTTATTGTACTCAGTATTGTGAGCCAAGGGCTATGTGTGGCTGTGGTATTGGAATTATTTTTAAGGAAATGTTGTGGCATATGGGCACATGTGGTGCCACTTGTTATATTGTGTTGTAATGTTCTTGGCACACGTGGTATTGTTGAGAGGATTGACGTGGTGTTCATATATGATTGTCTGTGCTATTGTTATCATTGATATTTTGCACACATGGCGTGACAAGGCGGGCTATTTATGTTGAGATTGCGCATGTGGCGAGACGAGGTGGGATAATTATTATGCACGTGTGGCAAGATAATTATTATCCACGTGCAGCAAGACATGCATATTACAGGTTTTGTTGTGATGTTTCTAGCGTGCCATTCATTGCCTCATCTAACTTATTGACTCGAGTTGTGATAGTACACTTGCACAAGCATACACCATAATTTGTCACCTAAAATAGTCCAAAAATATGAACCTTGACGTTTGTTGATCAATTACATGCATTCTTGTATACCTGCCTTTTGTGCGTAAGTTTTATTATTGGTACGTGAGCTATTCGTGCGGATATGAGATATTCTTACTGTTGGCACGTGAGTTAGTCGTGCACTTATGAGGTATTAATGGTATTGGCACGTGAGTTATCCGTGCAACACATGAGTTGTCTATGCGGTTGTGATTGATAACGTAGGTACAAGATGCCAAGTGATTACGGTTCGTGATTTGAGACCCGTGATTCGTGATTATGAGGTGTGGTACCTCGGGGGAAACTATTGTATAAATCTTGTATGAGAACAGTTGATTATTGGGTTATTACTTGTTCTTCCTTACTTGGTTTCGCTAGATTTTAACTGTATTCTGCTTACTTTACGACGTTATTGCCTGTTTGTTCCTTGTTGCTAATTCTTGCTTCTAGATTCCATTTGCTAGTACTGTATTGTTATTCTTACCATCTTAGCTGATATTAATATTGTTCCCTGTTAGTTTTATATTCATACTTGTATGAGTTATTATGTCTAGTAGGTGTCTTGACTGTTCCTCGTCACTACTCCACCGAAGTTAGTCTTGATACTTACTGGGTACCGCTTGTGGTGTACTCATTCTACGCTTCTGCATATCTTTTTATGTAGATTCGGGTACGTCTACCCATGCCGGACGTTAGTGATTGATTTGTATTTGATTTCTAGAGACTTTAAGGTATACCTGCTCGGCGTCCTTTGGCCTTGGAGTCACTTTCTGTTATCTTTCCAGTATTGTTGTTTCCTTATTAGATAGTGATGTAGTAGATGTTTTGGAATATTTATGTAGAGCTTATGACTCAATGTCACCAGGTTTTGGGAGCATTGTAGTTGTGATTTAGTTTTTGAGATATTTTTGAAACTTATTACTTTATATCATGTTTCCAGCCTTTACTTCTGTCATATTCTCTCAATTGTTAGGCTTACCTAGTCTTAGAGAGTAGATGCTATCACTATATCCTAAGGAGGAAAATTGGGGTCGGGACAAGTTGGTATTAGAGCTCTAGGTTCATACATACTACAAGTCATAAGCAAGTTTAGTAAAGTCTTGCGGATCGGTACGGAGACGTCTGTACTTTTATTCGAGAGGCTACGTAACTATTAGGAAACTTTATTTCTTTCATTCCTATCGAGCGAGCTTAATGATTTCGGAGTTTGAGCTTTATCATTTTATTCTCTCATAGGGGTAAAAACATGAGCTGCAGTTACTGATGAAGCTGCCCCCAAAGTCGTTGTTGCTCAGGGCCAGGGCAGAGGCAGAGGCCTGGAAGGAGCACATGCTATAGATAGAGCACTGCTAAAGCAGCAGCGGAGGAGCCGTCAGTAGCTCTGGTTGGGGGACAGGCACCTGTTGCTACCCCGGAATTCAGGAGACTTTAGCGCAGTTCATGAGCATGTTTGGTACATTGGCTCAGGTGAGATTGATTCCAGTTGCACCAGTTACTTCTCAAACCAGGGGAGGAGCTCAGACTCTTGCCACCCGTGCTACAGAGTAGCGGGTTCACATTGGTCAGGTTCTGGGTGTTATGCCAGCACAACCTATTTTTCCAGTTTAGCCTGAGGTCAGGCTAGGGGCGTCTGAGGAGGAGGAGCTGGGACTTGAGAGTTTCAAGAAGTATCACCCTCTTACTTACGTGGCCTAACTACCGAGATGTGCAAGGTTTTCTAAAGCAGTGCCACCGTATTCTCTGCACCATGAGTATTCTAGAGACGAATGGAGTTGCTTTCACAAAATGGGAATGGGCTACGGTTATGAACTTATAATCTGATGATCGAGTCGATTCCATGATTATAAGTTCATTCCACACCGGACTAGGTCGGAATAGGGTTATATACAATCTCATGAGAAGGGGTCATTCGGGCCTATCTAACTACGTTTCAGTTATTGGAGCAGCATATCACTGGTGGCAGTCTTATGAGGAGGGTAGGCCTGTGGATGCAACACCACTCACTTGGACTTAGAGATGTTTTTGAGGGAGCTTGTTCCGTAGACCCTTCGGGATGAATGGCGCATAGAGTTTGAGCAGCTGCGTCAGGGCACTGTGACAGTGTCACAGTACGCCATCAGATTCAGTGAGTTGTCCTGTCATGCACCTACTTTGGTTTCTACAGTCAGAGAGCGAGTCCGGAGGTTCATTGAGAGGCTCAGTTATGGTATCCGATTCAACATGGCTCGGGAGTTGGAGATGGATATTTCGTTTCCGTATGCGGTAGAGATTGCTCGTAGATTAGAGTGCATGATGGGTCATGAGAGAGAGGACAGGGAGGCTAAGAGGCCTCATGGGCCGGGAGGATCTACTGATCCCTATTTTTAAGGCAGGGTGCATCATGGTAAAGGCTAAGTGGGTTAGCCAGTTCAGTTTACACTTCAGGATTCTCACGGTGCTAGACATATCTATGGGTCCAAAAATACCCGTACCGTACATCTTCCACAGCCACGCCAGTGGAGAGGTTGCTTTGAGTGTGGGAATACCAGCCACATGGTGAGAGATTGTCCCAGACTCCGGACAAATGTGTCACAGCGGGGTATTCAGGCAATGAGTTCCACTCCAGTTGCTGTTATACCTGCACCGCCTGCTAGGGGTGGAGGTCAGGTGGGTAGAGGTCATCCTAGAAGGGAAGGCCAGGCTCATTGTTATGCTTTCCCTCGTTGGACTAAGGCGGATGCACCAGATGATGTCATTACAGGTATGATTTCGGTTGATTATAGAGATGCACTTGGGCTATTTCAATCCGATCCCTTTTATTGGCTAGATTCATCCTATCTTGCTTCAGATATGGTTGTATATTTGTGATTCTTCTACTCTGTTCATGTGTTCACGCCAGTTAGGCGATTCTATTTTGATAGCATATGTCTATCATTTTGGTTTAGTTACTATTGAAGGAATGAGACTTGGGTGGACTATTTGTTAGCTAACACGATATGATTTCTAGGTGGCTTGGCCACGATTTGTGATATGGTGTTCTACATGTATGAGAAGTTTGCTTCGTGTTGTTGTTTTAGTTCTACGGGATTTAGTTAGTAGAGTGTTTTAGTTGTTGAGATGTTTATTTTACTTGTGATTCCAAGTGAAGGATAAGGACCTGGTGTTCTTTGTGGACAGGTGTGCTTGTATCAGACAATGTGTCGCGGCGAGGTAATATTAAGGTAAGATTTGTTATGGTTGTTGCGTGTGTCTTGTTTCTTCCTTGTGGATTGGATCCACAGTATGGTATCAGTGTGGAGTCGTGCCTTTTGGACTTGTTTGATAGTTAATTCATGAGTTCCTCTTTTCATGTTCAGTCGTATTCGAGTTATGCTTGTTGGGTTTGGATTGCGAGGTGTATGCCCAGGTAACATTTGGCTTGTTAGTCAATTGAGTAGTTATGCATTCTGCATGTTTATTGCATCAGTATTAGTGTTGTGATGGATTGGAACAAAGTTCTAGTGATATGAGTCTGTTCATTGGTACCTGGCTTGGTAATAGACAACTATTGTGGTTAGAGTTGTTGTTATGAGCATATGGGCAATGTGTTACGTCATGTGGTTGTATTTTTTGGATGTATGCATGAGCTATTGTAGCTAGTTGAGGATTTTACAATGTGTTTGTACGATAATAGGGCCCTTGTTAGATGTGAAAATCAGATTCTAAGGCTTATCAGCATGAGTGGAAGGAATAATCTTTGGTTGGGATGATGTTGTCGGGCTTATGTGGATTGAGGTGACGTGGGATCATCCGCAAGTATGTGCATGATGAGTTTATACATTACTTTGATGGCTTGGGAAAAACTCTTGGCATGTTCGAGGACGAACGTTTGTTTAAGAGGAAAAATGTAATGACGCGACCGGTCATATTGAGCTTTAGCGATCCGTTTAGTGGTTCAGGGTCTTGAATGACTTCATATTGTGTACTATTACTTGCATGCGTGGTCGGAATTAATTTTCGGATTCTTGGGATGAAATTGGCTAAGTAGTTCTTACTTTAGAAGCTAAAGTTGAAAATGTTGACCGAGGTTTGACTTTGGTGGAAATGACACCAAAACGGTATTTTGAGGGCTCTGATAGGTTTGTATCGTGATTTTGGACTTGGACGTATGCCCGGAATCGGATTCGGAGGTCCGTAGGTTGATTTGTTTTGTTTTGCCGAAAATTGGCAACTTGAGGTTTAGAAGTTTGATCGTAGAATGACTTCATAGCTATCGTGTTTGGATTTCCATCTCAGGACATGGAATAGGTCCGTTTTTCTATTTGGAGCTTATTTACAAAGTCTGGCGCCATTCCGAGTTGATTTGATAGGAATCAGACGCGCACTTGTGTTTTTAGAAGTTCTTGAGTTTCTTATTGATTTCATGTGTTTTGGAGGTCTGATTCATGGTTTTGGATGTTATTTTGATGATTTGATCGCGCGCGCGAGTTCGTGTTATGATTTCAATCTTGTGTTGTTGTTTGGTGTGGAGCCCCGAAGGCCCGGGTGAGTTTCGGACGCGTTTTGGAGTGATTGAAAGAGTTTAAGTTTTGATGGTGTTGAATAGGTGCTGCATGTCTCGCCAAATGTGAGCTTTTGTTCGCATTTGCGAGGTGGGAGATTGCATTTACCAGAGGTGACTTGACTCTGCTAGGTTGGCATTTGCGAACCCAGTGTTCGCATTTGTGAAGGGGATCTGGGCTTAGTAGTGATTGTATTTGCGATCATTTTGACCGCTTTTGGCGATAGTCCACAAGTCGCAATTGCGAACTATTCGTCGCATTCGCAATGACAGCAGGGTGTGAAGAGCTTCACTTTTGAAATCAATTCCTCGCATTTGCGGGGTTCACATTTGCCAACCCCAGGTCCCAATTGCGACACCTACGATTGGACATAAAAGCAGAGGGACGGGAATTTGGTCTCATTTTCATATTTTGGAACCCTAGACTCGGTAGGAGGCGATTTTGAAGAGGGATTTCATCTACGATCTTTGGGTAAGTGATTTTGGTCAATTTCCAATAATTATTTATGATTTTATATGAGATTTAACATCAAAATTATGAGAATCAAAGTGAAATTTTGAAAAACTTTGTCTATGTTTTGAAAATTGAAAATTTGGGTTTTGAGAGTCGATTTGGACTCGAATTTTGAAACAAAACACATATATGGACTCGTGGGGTTATGGATAGTCGGAATCTATCCTTGTAGCCGGGTTTTGAACGGGCGGGCATGGGATTGACTTTTGTTGACTTTTGAGGAATAGTGTAATAATCATAGCTTTATTTATTGAAATTGATTTATCTTGCATTATTTTATGTTATTAAGTTGATTTGGGTTAGATTTGAGCCGAGCATAGGTAAATTATAAAGAGAAAGCTATTTTAGAGTATTGATTGAGCGCTTTTGAGGTAAGTATCTTGCCTAACGTTGTGCAGGGGAACTACCCCTCAGTGATTGGTTTGTTTGCACTATTTGAACTACGTGAAAGACGTGTACACGCGGTGACGAGTTTGTACATGGTTTATATGTTGAATTTTTACCGTTTAAGACTCTTCGGTTTCTTATGTACATTTAGATGAAGTTGCCTTATCATGTTATATCCTCCATTGCTAAATTCAACCTCGCATGATTTATTTGAAGTTGATTGGTTCACGTCCTCTCCCTTATTGCCAAATATACTCTTATATGCTTTAATTGAATTTGTTGCCTCTTTTATTGTCATGTTATATCTTCCATTGTTGATTTATCCTTATTTGAAGTCAACATGTTATATCTTCCATTGTGATTTATCCTTACTTGAATTCGTTGTTACATGTTATCTCTCTTATTGTTGAGTTATTCTTATTGGAAATCATTGTCACATGCTATCTCTCCTTGAGTTATTCTTATTTGAAGCCATTATTACCTGTTATATCTTTTATTGTGAGCTCATTCCTTCGTTTTATTATATTTTTATAATATCTTGTGTTGATTTACTTGTCATACTCCCTTGTTATTGTCGTTGTTGTTGTACTCAGTGTTGTGAGCCAAGGGCTAAGTGTGGTTGTGGTATTGGAATTTTTTTAAGGAAATATTGTGGCATATGGGCACATGTGGTGCGAGTTGTTATATTGTGTTTTTTATGTTTTTGGCACACGTGGTATTGTTAAGAGGATTGTCGGGGTGTTCGCACGTGACTTGTCCATACTATTGTTATCATAGATATTTTGCAGATGCGGCATGACAAGGCGAGCTATTTATGTTGAGATTGTGCATGTGGACAGACAAGGTGGCATAATTATTATGCGCGTGTGGTGAGACAAGGCGGGTAGTTACTTTATTGTTGTGCACGTGGCGAGACAAGGGGCTATGCCGGGGATGATTTGTGATGGCCTGGGGCATTGTTATTGATGATATTTGTATGGTGGTGTGTCCATCTTGCGTGAGTCATGCATATTATGGGTTTGTTTTGTTTCCAATGTGCCGTTCGTTGTTTCCGATCTTACTTCTTGACTCGAGTTGTGATAGTACACTTGCACAAGCATACACCGTAATCTGTCACTTAAATTAGTCCAAGAATATGAACCTTGACGTTTGTTGATCAATTACAAGTGTTGTGCGTGAGTTGTATTATTGGCACGTGAGTTGTCCGTGCAGTTATGAGGTATTAATGGTATTGGCACGTGAGTCATCCGTGCGGCACGTGAATTGTCCGTGTGGTTTTGATTGGTAATATTGGTACAAAATTCCAAGTGATTAGGGTTCGTGCTTTGTGCTTCTGAGGTGTGGTACCTGGGGAGAAGCTCTTGTATAATCCTTGTATGAGAAAGGTCAATTATTGGGTTATTACTTGTTTTTCCTTACTTGGTTTCGCTAGACTTTAACTGTATTCTGCTTACTTTACGGCATTATTACCTGTTTGTTCCTTGTTGCTAATTGTTGCTTCTAGTTTTCATTTGCAAGTGCTATATTGTTATATTTTCCATCCTTAGCTTATATTGATATTGTTCCCTGTTAGCTTTATATTCATACTTATACAGGTTATTATGTATAGTAGGTGTCTTGACTGTTCCTCGTCACTACTCTACCGAAGTTAGTCTTGATACTTACTAAGTACCCCTGTGGTGTACTTATACTACACTTCTGCACATCTTTTTGTGCAGATCCAGGTTCATCTGCCCGTTCTGGACGATAGTGATTGATTTATAGCTGATTCCCAGAGACTTCAAGGTATACATGCTCGGCGTCCGTAGGCCTCGGAATCATCTTCCATTATCTTTTCAGTATTGTTGTTTCCTTATTAGACAGTGATGTAGTAGATGTTTTGGAACATTCTGTAGGGCTTATGACTCAGTCTCACCGGGTTTTGGGAGCATTATAGCTGTGATTCAATTTTTGAGATATTTATGAGACTTATTAGTTTATATCATGTCTCCAGCCTTTATTTCTGTCATATTTTTTAATTGTTAAGCTTACCTAGTCTTAGAGATTGGGAGCCATCACGACATCCTAAGGAGAAAAATTATGATCGTGACATTAAGTCTCATAATTAACACTTTGGCGATGATTGATGTAAAAGTTACTAAGACTAATAGGTCTTAAATATGAGAATATAAAAGTAGAGGTGACCTTTGGGATCAACATCAGACAAGAATAGGAAATACTTATTCAAGATATTTCCCTCAAAGAATCTATGAACAAAATTAACCACTTCCCTTTTGATGATATCTCATATTTTTTATAAAATATTCCATTGAAGCCATCTGAGTATGCTGAGTTTGTAGGACTCATATCAAAGACAACCTTTCTAATTTTCTCTTGCTCTAGAATTTTTTATAATATAAAATTCTCTTCATATGTGACACACTTGAGAATACAAAATAGTAGGTCTTTATCTAAAACTTGAGCATGCAAGTTAAGAGCTACACAAAATGTTACACAGAAGCTTAGATATCTTGTCATCACCTTTGATTCATCTTACCCTCTCATTTTTAATTCTGTACAGTTCCTTCTTCTTCTATCCTTGATGAGATTGTGGAAATATCAGCTATTAATATCCCTTTCCTCAAACCGTTTAATTTGTTCCTTCTATTTTAATAGAGCCTCTTGCATAGCTATTCACTTAACGTACTCCATCTGCCTCTTATTCAGTTATGTCCTGGATTCTTCAGTACTGTCAATAGAGTCCTGGTCCTCCAAATTCTATATATTTCTTCCCATTCTTCCACTTTTTTGATATAAGTCACATACTTCTTTCTTTATCCACAAGCTAAGCCTTCTCTCCAATAGATTGAGCTTTTGCTGAAGTATCCATATTGGATCTCCCGTAAATTGTGTATCCCGGGCCGCCATTACCACCTCATACAACCTTGGCTGGTCTACCCAAAAATTCAGAAACCTGAAATACCTGATGACATTTTATTGATTATCATAATATTTTAATAACATAGGTTTGTGATTAAAGCCAGTTTTATTAAGGTGTCAGACTATAATATTTTGGAATTTTTGCAGTCAATTGTCATTGATGAGAATTCTGTCTAATATTGTCTGAATTCTCTTCCTAGGTCCTCTATTCTGCACCAGGTAAAGTTGGATCCCACAAATCTAGCATTTTCAACCTCACATCTGTTCACACATGTAGCAAAGTCAAAGCTTTTGTATGCTCGATGTGCCTACCTCCCAATTTCTTATAAGCCTCTAAAATGACATTAAGATCTCCTCATATACACCAAGGTCCATCCACTTGAGAGCTCGATGTGGTTTGACATGAGTTTCGGAAGTTGGAAGTTCTTTAGTTCCTTAGGCTTTTATTGAGGTGAAATTCATAGTTTCGATGTTGCTTTGTATGATTTGAGGCCTCGAGTAAGTCCGTGTTATATTTTCGAGATTAATTGGTGTGTTTGGACTGGGTCCCAAGGGGCTCGGGTGCATTGCGGATGAGTTGCGGATCATTTTCACATTTTTGGGTAGACATGTTCTAGTGTTTTTGCACCTGCGAGCATCTGGCTATAGGTGCGAGTCAGTAGAAGCGAAGTTGGGCTGGAGATGGCAGGGACCACACAGGCAGAAGGTTTAGCGTAGAAGCAAGGCCGCATCTACGATGAAGAGACCTTAAAAGCGTGTGCGCAAGTGCGATGGGGGTGACCACAGATGCAGTTGGTCGGGTGTTTAAGTGAGACCTGCGAGATTTCTACAGTAGAAGCGAAGCTGCGGATATGCAGTATTTATTTTTGCAAATGCGGAATCGCTGGGCAGGATATATCATTTGGCCATTTCTCATTATTTGAAGTTGTGAAGCTCGGCTAGGGACAATGTTTTGGAGATTTTTCACTACAATTGAAAGGTTAAGTGCACTTTACTTGATTTTGATGTTAGATATTGATTATATATGGACTATTATATCTAGTCTATGTGAATTAAAGGTGGAATTTTGGAATTTTTTACTATGATTTTGGAGAGTGAAAATTAATGATTGAGGGTCGATTTGAGGTTGAATTTGGATGAAACACATATATTTGGACTAGTATCAGAATGTGTGTTCGGGATTTGTGAGTTTTTTCGAGCTTCGGATGTGGGTAAGGGGTTGAATTTTGGGTTGACTTTGCATATTTGAATCAAGAGTTTAGCTTTATTGTTTTCGTTTGTTCTATGGCTTTTATTGATGATATTAAGTTGTTTTTGACTTGATTCGAGTCGCTCGGTAGTCGATTCGCATGAGAAGGGATTTTTGGTGTATTGATTTACGCGCTTTGACGTAAGTAACATATCTAAACTTGGTTTGAGGGTAAATTTCTCCATTGGCTATGGTTTTGAGATATGTTGAGTGACATACGTGCTAGATGACGGGCGTATGTGCGTGCACCGTGGTTATTCACGGATCAGGAAAACCTTAGGTTATTATGTGCCTTATTTGTTATTATGCCTCGTTATATCCGTGCTTTCTCTACTTGAATGATTATCTAAGCTATGATTTATGTTAGAAATCACGTCTGTACTACGAGCTTTTTGTTCGAGACATGATAGGGCTGTTTTTATATTTTGATTTATTTGCCTTAATTGTAGACATACTCTTAGTGATGATGCTATATTCGTGGATGATATCTCTATCTCAGTGTATTCCTGTTATGTTTCCTCACATGCTATTGGTGCCTTATATGTGTAACACTGTTGAACTAAGTATTGTTGGATGTGGATAATTGAGGCTTGGGCGGTTGATGACCGAGCTTGGGCCATAAAATGGATTTAGCATTGATTTTGAGGTGACGCTTACGCCAGGCTCCACATTAGGCTAATTGGTACTGATTAGGAGGCAACGCTTACACCAACCCCTATGATTAGGATATGTAATATTGATTGTTGACTATATCCGCTCAGCGCTTGGGCAAGGACCCGCCCTTCCAGAGTCTGGTATTCACCGTGAGCTTAGGCACATGGTCGTATGTGTGTGCTTGAGTGAGGGACTTATGTTAGGTACCCGTATACTATTGTGCAAAGATATTGTGTGAGAGGGTTCAGGAGCAATTGTGCCAGGCACTATACATGTGTTGAGATATGATAAGCTTGATGAATTAATCGCGGAATTTGTTGATTTTAGCATGTTTACTTGTCATGCAGGTACCAGGTTGTGATTCTTCCTTTATGTTTGATGGTACTAGATGTCCTTATTTGGTATTTTGGGTAGGAAATCATTGTTAAGTTAACAATGTCATGGTTAGAATACTCTGTGAAAGAATTCATGCCTTTATAGGTATTCTTGAAAAGCATGCCTATTTTCCTGCTGTTTGGGAAAAGGTTAAAACTAATATTGCTTAAGTACTTCTCTTTACCTTTATTATTCTATATAGTTATTATTGGTTATTGGCATTGGATGTCGGGAAATTATCAAGCTTGTCATTGCTTTCAGCCCGAGGTTAGAATTGTTACTATTGAGTACATGAAGTTGGTTGTACTCATACTACACTCTTCACTTTATGGGAAGATTCAGGTACTGCTGAGAGAGGTGGTTGATAGCTGGAAGCACCTGCACCAGATCATTGGAGATTTCGATGGAGGTGTTGATTTCGTTCGCAGACCTTTGAGTCCCCTTCTGCTTTGTTTATGATTATCAATGTTCTATCATTCAGAAATTTCTATATTTGAGGATTAAACTTTGTATTTAAACTCTATAGTGCTCATGTGCTTGTTGAAACCATATCATGGGATGGTTGTAATTGTGTTATTGCTGATATTTGAGATATTGTATGATTATTCTGCTGTTGAGATTATTAAGTTCTATTACTGAGATTATTATTATTGTTTAATTATTGACTTGTCTAGCAACGTTGTTACGCACCTTCGTGGCTACGGTGTGAGTTTGGGTCATGACAAGTGCCTTGGATTATGAAACCTCTATTGATAGACAATTTAATGTATGGTTCTCTTTATTTCTCTCTTTTGTATTCTGGATTGTTTCCTTATTTTCTAATTTCTTCAACATCTGATTCTCTTCATGAATATCCTCATGGACATTTTGGGTATGACTTCACTGATCTTCCTCTCACTCCCTTTGTGACGAGCTTTACCAATTTGGAGGTAACCTTAAGTCTTCTTTTTAGGAGGCTGCTTCGTGTGCTTCTTCTTTTGTTCTTAGCTTTTTAGGATGTTTTCCATCGTACAATTCTTCTTTCTATCTATTTGTTGTCAGACTTCCTTTTCACTAGTTTTGCCTTTGTCCCAGATTAATTCATTAGTAATTTTTATTACATCCACCCATTTCTAGTGTTTCCTTATTCCTATTATTTTCCCTTTTCGTTTGGATCTTTTTCTATTTTCCTCAGGTACCAGTACCTTCAGATTTTCCAGTAGCTATTAGAGCTTCCATCATCTTGTTTGTTGCTAGCTCCTCTCTGTTCCTGTTCCTGTTCCTTCTTGTTTTGACTTGGGTTAGAGGGATTTGTTATACTATTATTCATATTGCTCTTGGCTTCGGCTTCCTTCTATTCCTCAAGTTCTTCCTTTCCAAGATTCTACAGTTGACCAGAGAATGCCCTAATCTGCAGTGTTTGCACTACTTTGGGATATTCTCATATTCGATTTTCTATACAAAATCCCTCGAGAGGAGAGGAGAGTTGTCATCCTCATTTTCAACCCAAACACTTGTAACTAGAGGTTTAAAGAGATCAATATCTACTCTAACCTTGGCCATACTTGGCCTAGCCATACCGTTTCACATAATCTCAATTACGCATATGAAAGGGCAAACCTAGGAGAATTTCTCACACCGGTATAATAATAGGTAGGTCCTCTTCCGGCTTGAAGTCGGGTGTCCACTTCTGCAGCCATATTTGTGTCCTTCAATTTCTACTACTCCTACCTTTTTGTATAACACAAAGTTAAAATCAGCGTCATTTGTGAAGCTCATGAACATATATTATAGTGATCATTGACACAAATTATCATTGACACATGAGAGGAAATTTCTCGAAAAATTGTGACCTAATTCCAAAATCTTCCAATAGGAGTGGTCGCATAAGAAGTTTGTTTTCCATTAATATCACATATATTTTTATTTTCCTGAGTTGGGGCTTCATTTTGATAAGTTACAGGCACCGGAGGTATTATGGGTTTCAGTCGCTAAGAGTGTGAGAGAGCCGTTGGGAGCGCTAATTTCAAGAGGAAGAGAGAAATTCTTAATTGCAGACTGCTAACCACAACTCTATCTATGTAAGTGAGTTTGCTCACATCGTAGATCCCAAATTCACATAAAGGAGGAGCCTGTAGTAAATTGACAGTTAGTGCATGTAAAATTAGTCAGTCTATCTGTTTACCCTAAAATACGGGTAACAATTAAATTTATACGTGGTATTAAGGATACGTGAATTTGTCTGATACAATAAAATAAATAGCGATGAATAAAGACTTATTCTAAATAAGCAAGAGAATAAAAAAACCACTAGAATCGTATGACTTTGCTGTGACGAAATGAGCAGTAAAGAGAACTAATAATTTGTGAAAAAGATAGCTAGAAAAGACGATTGTATTAATGATGATGTATATCCGTTCCCTTGTACAATGAAACTAAGTACCCTTTTATAGGAAAAAAAGATATTCTTTGTAAAGTAAAAGACTTAATTACAGGATGAATTATCCCTAAAAATACTGGTCTAACGTCTCTGATGATTGGGGCCGTGATTTCCGCTGAGATAACTGTATACCACGAGATTTCCGGCCTTTCTGTTACGCGAAACTAATACTTTTACCATAAGATGCTTTTACCCAGACCGGTCTTGACTACCTCCTTTCGAATGCTTTGGCTCCGATCCAATAATGTCCGACCTCGAACCGTCCTTCTTGAAGCGCCAGCCTCGATCCAATATAGACCAACCTTGGTTTGTGGCCAAGGTCGATACTCCTTATGTGCCCGATTGTATCCGACCCCATACAGATAGTCCCCTCGTTTGTTGGAGAATAGCGACAAGAAACGATATGAGCCACCGTCCTTCGAGAGCAGGTCAAGCAAAAACAATACTTATTGAGCACGACACGAAGTTCGAAACGTCAAATCACACAACCTAAAAACGTCCCATTGATGGGTGACGGCAGCACGATGATGCACGTGACCGCTGTCAAAAAGAGTCCTCGCATGTCCTAGCTGGCGACAGACCCTGCAACTTCTGCAAATGCCATTTAATGCTCCCCTACCTCGTGCTCTGAACCGCCGCTTTTGAGAAAGTATAAATAGCTCCTCCATTCTTTATTTTTCAGACTTTACGTTGTTCAAACCTTTCCTCTCCTTTGTTCTCTGCATATTTACACTTCAAACTTCTCTCATAGATTGTCCTTTGCTTCTACTCTTATCACTTCAACTCCAATGGCAAAAACATCAAAATCCATCCCTCGAAAACAACAACCTTCAACTTCTCAGCCCGTTGAAGAGGTTGAACCAGCCCCTGTTGGGGAAACTTCCGCAGAGCCTCCTTTGAAAGCTTTCATACCGGTGGGATGTTTCATCGGCTCCGATTTCAAAGTGGAAAAAGCCTCCTCAGTGCCTGGCCGAGGCGAACCGGTCTCCATGTACATTAGCTCGATCACCCACAAAATCCTTGACAGGGTGAAAGCAGAGTGTAAATGGGCTGACAAGGATGTGGTAGTCCCTTCCCCAAATGAGGCGATTACCACCCATGTGGAAGGTTATCTGAGCATTTATACCTATCCCTTTACGTTGGGACCTTTGGACCCTATAATCGTCGTTTTTTGTAAAAGGTATAATGTCATGTTGGGCCAGGTTCATCCCTCCATTTGGCGGATAGTTCACCTTTTTCGTTTCTTCGTGAGTAAGATCGAAGGGCACCCCTTCACCGTTGACCATCTACTCCGACTATACAGTTCCCGAATGTTCCGAGGGGGGATAATAAAACTTGCTCGCCGGGCCAGCAAAGCCGCATTCTCGAGCATTGACGAAGACAAGGATCGGGGTTGGATGAGCCGGTTTGTTCGAATAAGAACCTCCGACCTGATCCCCGCAGAAGACATGTCGTTCCCCAAGAAGTGGAACTTGAGACGTAAGCGTTGCATCCCTACTTAAAACCATCTGCTGTTTTTCTTTTGGTATCTAACCGATATATTTTGTAAGGTGCAGCCGTTTCTCAGGCGCCGGCCGCAATCCATCATTTGGAGGAGTTGGTCCGGAGAGTGGTGGCTCAGAGGGCCTACTCGGAGCGAGCTTGGCGGGAAATATCGAAAGGCCTTTGGGAGGCCAAAAATCATGGTGAGTCCAGCAATATCCATCTTTCTTATTTCAAGTGATCGACGTTATTACTAATTTTTCCCCTTTCTTCGTAGGTCTCTCAAAGGATGCTGAGTTGAGGCCGGCACTCACCGGTGAGGAAGCTTCTTGCCCTCCCCCTGTCTCGGAGAAGGGGGGAGAGAAAAAGAGAAAAGAAATCCCCAGTCCTTCAGAGCCCGAGAAAAGGAAAGGCAGGAAAAAGATGATGGCTCGCAAACCCAAAGTCACTGATTCGGCCATCCAACTAAGCGAGCCAACTCCGAGGAGGATAGAAACTTCGATATTTTAAATAACGAGCCAACTCGGACAGTCCTCGAGCCAGCGGTCGGCGAGGCTTGCATCCCTCGAGCGGAGGATCTCGATGCAAGGACGAGGACCGGGCTACGTGCCGATACTGGGGAGGCAATACAAGGGACCTCGGACCTCCCGGAGATGATGGATTACCCCTCCTTTTCGGAGGCAACTCTGAATGAGGCCCAAGCTGCAAGAACGCACACACCGAGTAAAGGCCCGGTAGCAACAGGATCCTTTGAAGAGTTCTTTGATGGAGTGCCATCGGCGGATACCTTCGGGCTTGAAGCGCCAAGAAGGAGTCCCCCCGCCGAGACGAGTGGGATGTCTGTTGGTATCAAGTTAGTTGACAGATTTCCCGCTCCGAGCTCCAACCCTGATCGAAAGAGAGTGATAAAGTTCACCATTCCCGAGGATGCTCGAGCTTTGGCTGCGCCTGTCGGAGTGCTAGCTATCTTCGTTGTTTGGTGACCGACGAGGATCAAGCTACGATGGACGTAGTGGACTGGGCCTGTTTATTCAACAAAGCTCAACAGGCATCAAACAAGGTATATTCCCCCATTGGTTCTATTTAGCACCTGTTATCTCGCCCTTAGATTTGTACTGACTATTTCATTATGTACATCTTGCAGTCTTCGGTGCTTCATCACGAGGCTTTCCTTCGGATAAGGGAAGAAATGACACAAGAAAAGGCACGACGTCAGCGGCTCGAGGGCGAAACGTCAAACCTTCGATCTGAGCTAGACTTTATGCGGAGAGAGCATAACAAAATAGTCGACCAGCTGGGGCAGCAAACCGATCGATTAGATCGACTCCGGTTTGCAGTGAGCGTGGCCAATGCCGAAACCAACGAATGGAAATCCAAGGCTGAAACTCTGACTTCGGAAAAAGAGACCCTCCGGGCTAGCTTAGCTCCCTTAGAGGAGCAAGCTTCGGAGGCACAAGAAAAAATCAGAGTTCTGACCAAGAGCACCAAATCTCTCCAACTCCAAGTCGAGTCGCTTACCCAGGACCGGGGTGTGCTAGTGAATGAGCTGCAATCAGCAAAGTCTGAGATTGCTACATCCAAGGCCGACGCCGATGATTTGATAGCTCAATATAGAGCTGATGCCGAGGCAGCCCAGGAGCAATCGAAGGTTTTGGTTGAATATACTAAGTGTCAGACCCGACTCTCCGTCCTTGAGGAGTTACAAGCTCGAGGTTTCGATCTGTCTTTTGAAGCTGATGAAGCAGCAAAGATCGAAGCTGAAGCAAGAAGGTACGCCTTCCCCGAGGAAGAAGAGGATGGTTCCGACTGACGTTGCCTGTAAAACTGATGTGTCATTTTTGTAATTTGAATATATAAAAGGACTCCCCTGTTTCGTATAAAATCCCTTTATTTTGTTTGATTTTGTTCTGCAATTTTCATGTCTTGCAACTTTCCTGCGTTAGCTAGGATCGTAAATTTTCTTCGTAAATTTTCCTTTGACCGAATAAGGTCCACGTCTCAGGAGAACCTCATCCGGTTAATGAGCTGAATCGGTCTTAACAGGTTTCAACCCGATTTGGCCTTAGCCTTATCTTAAATTCAGAACTGCCTTAATAGGCTTCGTTTATCCCCGAACCTTTTAGTTTGGCACGGCCTTGGCCCATTAAGAAATCGGGATCATGCCTTAGCAAAATTTGGTCCCTTTCAAATTTCAATGATTTAATTTAGCTTTAGCCCTTTTTAAAGAATCAAGGTCTTGCCTTGGCAAGCTCCAATCGTCCTTGAATTTTGGCTTAGTTTGGCCTTGGCCTTTTATAAACTGGAATTTCCTGAGTCGGTCTTGTTTCGCTTTGAGTTTTGTTAACTCAATACGGCCTTGGCCTAGCAATCGACTTTGGGGTTTGCCTTGTTAGGTCTTACTCCCCTTTGAATTTAGTGTGGATATTTGAAGGATGTCGGCTCTGGATAATGCAATGATAATCAAAGAAGCCCTTGGGCTTAGAAACACAATATTGGTGCCAAAAAGACTTTATTAACATCCACATGCTTGTACATCATTGCTTAAAGGGGGGCAGATCGATCTATTCGGGCACGGTTCCTTTGACCGTTTGACCCTTACATTGGTTCATAACGATCTTCGTGAAGTCCCCTTGAAATTGAAGTAGGTAAATGAAGATTTTGAAAATAACAAGCAATATTGAAGTCGAGCACCAAATTTCATTAACTCCGATGAGTGATCGATCTAAGTGAGCACGATTCCTGGTTGCCTCATTAAAAACCTTGCCGTAAAACCCAATTTGGGACAAAACAGGTCGAAAGGAAAAAGAGTGCAACGCGTGCTTTCAGTCTTAATGCCTTGTGCTTCCTGGCTTGAGACCGTTCCATTTACAACCTACAGGTGTTAGTATCGACAAATGAAACAAAAGAAAAGACGAAATGAAATACCTTAACAATAATACCGCTTCAGGTGGCTCACGTTCCAATTGTTTGGCAGTTGCTTGCCATCCATAGTCCCGAGCTTGTAAGACCCCTTTCCGGTAACCTTCAGGATAGTATAGGGCCCTTCCCAGTTTGGTCCTAGTTTTCCTTCGTTGGGATCTCGAGCATTGGGTGTAACCCTTCTGAGCACTAAGTCCCCAATGTTGAAGTATCGGAGACGAGTCCTCCGATTATAATATCTATCGATTTTTTGCTTCTGTGCTGTCATCCGAACGAGAGAAGCTTCCCTCCTTTCATCCAAAAGTTCCAGGCTGATGTTCATAGCCTCCCGATTCGATTCTTCGGTTGCGTATCGGAACCTGACGCTCGGTTCACCCACCTCAACTGGTATCAGTGCTTCAGTACCGTAGACTAGGGAAAACGGGGTGGCCCAGATGCTGGTTCTCTCGGTTATGCGATATGCCCATAGGACCTCGGGCAACATCTCCCTCCATTTTCCTTTTGCTTCGGCTAACCTTTTCTTCAAATTCTGGATTATGGTCTTATTGGTCGACTCGGCTTGACCATTGCCGCTGGGGTGATATGGAGTTGACAATATTCTCTTAATTTTGTTGTCTTCAAAGAATTTTGTTATTCTACTGCCAACGAACTATTTGCCGTTATCGCATACAACTTCCGATGGCAGCCCGAACCGGCAAATGATATGGTCCCATATGAAGTCAATTACTTCCTTCTCTCTGACCTTTTTGTAAGCCTGTGCTTCCACCCACTTGGAAAAGTAGTCAGTCATAAAAAGAATAAATTGAGCTTTACCTGGCGCTCGAGGGAGGGGACCGACGATATCCATTCCCCACTTCATAAACGGCCATGGCGATAAGACCGAATGCAGTGTCTCTCTGGGCTGGTGGATCATCGGTGCGTGCCTTTGGCATCTGCTGCACTTGCACAAAAACTCCTTTGCATCTCTTTCCATGTCGTTCCAATAATAATCGGCCCGAATTATTTTTCGAACCAAGGAATCTGAACCGGAATGGTTGCCGCATGTTCCTTCGTGTATCTCCTTTAAGATGTACTCGGTGTCTCCAGGTCAAAGACATATGGCGAGAGGGCCTCCGAATGTTCTTCTGTATAAGGTTCCATCGTTGGCCAAGCAAAATCGGGCCGCCTTTGTGTGCAACACCCTCGATTCTTTGGGATCCGATGGCAATTTACCTGAACTAAGATATTCTACGTATTTGTTTCTCCAATCCCAAGTCAAGCTCGTTGAGTTAATCTCGGCGTGGCCCTCTTCTACCACCGATATCAATAATTGCACGACTTTTTCAGAATCGATTTGTCCATCATCGACCGAAGACCCTAAATTGGCGAGGGCATCGGCCTCACTATTTTGTTCCCGGGGTATGTGTTGTAGGGTCCACTCTTTAAACCTGTGTAACGTGACCTAAAGCTTGTCCATATACCTTTGCATACGCCCTTTTCTGACCTCAAATGTTCTATTTACTTGGTTGACTATGAGGAGAGAGTCACATTTGGCCTCGATTACTTCTGCTCCCAGGTTCTTGGCCAACGCTAAACCTGCAATCATAGCCTCATATTTTGCTTCATTGTTAGTCAACTTTACAGTCTTAATAGCTTGCCGAATTGTGTTCCCGGTTGGGGGTTTGAGCACTATGCCGAGCCCCGATCCCTTCGAATTTGAGGCGCCGTCTGCGAACAAAGTCCACACTCCCGAAGGAGTCCCCGATTCGGTCATCAACTCTTTCTCGACCTCGGGAATAAGCGACGGTGCGAAATCGGTGACAAAGTCAGCCATTACTTGAGACTTGATCAAAGTTCGAGGCCGATACTCAATATAGTACCCCGCTTATTTCGATGGCCCATTTGGCCAATCGACCTGATAATTCAGGTTTGTGCATAACGTTTCTAAGTGGATAATCTGTCACTACACATATAGGGTGACATTGGAAGTATGGTTTCAACTTTCTAGAGGCGCTTAATAAAGCGAGTGCTAATTTTTCCAAATGAGGGTACCTGGTTTCGGCCTCTCCTAGTGTTCTACTAACGTAGTAAATGGGGAATTGCGTACCTTGTTCTTCTCAGACCAAGACTCCACTTACAGCTATTTCCGACACAGCAAGGTAAAGGTATAGTTGTTCACCTACTTTTGGCGTGTGCAGCAAAGGTGGGTTAGAAAGATACCTTTTAAGATCCTCTAAAACGCGTTGGCATTCTGGTCCCCATGAGAATTCGTTCTTCTTCTTCAGCAGGTTGAAGAACTGGTGGCTCCTGTCGAATGACCTTGATATAAATCGGCCTAAAGCTGCTATCTGACCTGTCAGTTTTTGTACTACTTTCACACTGTTTATAATCGTTATGTCTTCGATGGCCTTGATTTTATCGGAATTGATTTCTATTCCCCGGTTTGAGACCATGAAGCCAAGGAATTTTCCCGAGCTTACTCCGAATGCACACTTCTCCGAGTTCAACTTCATGTTGTACCTTTTCAGGATGTCGAATGTCTCCTGCAAATGACTCAAATGGTCCCCTGCTCGCAGGGACTTGACTAGCATGTCATCAATATAAACTTCCATTATTACTCCTAATTGTTTTTCGAACATCTTATTTACCAAGCGTTGGTAGGTAGCCCCCGCGTTTTTCAGCCTGAAAGGCATTACATTATAGCAATAGGTGCCATACTTAGTGATGAAGGATGTTTTTTCTTGGTCATCCTTATCCATTTGTATCTGGTTGTAACTAGAGTAGGCATCGAGAAAACTAAGAGTCTCGTGGCCAGCGGTAGCATCGATCATACGATCGATGTTAGGCAAGGGAAATGAGTCTTTGGGGCACGCCTTATTTAGGTCTTTATAATCTATGCATGTCCTAAGTTTATTTCCCTTCTTAGGAACTACAACTACATTTTCTAGCCACTCCGTGTATTTAACTTCCCGAATGGATCCGATATTTAAAAGTTTAGTTACCTCGTCCTTGATGAACGTTTGTTTGGTTTCGGACTGAGGCCTCCTCTTTTGCTTGATCGGCCGGAATTTTGGGTCAACGCTCAGCTTGTGACTTGTAATTTCCGGCGGTATCCTGTCATGTCAAGATGGGACCAAGCAAAGGAATCTTCATTAGCTAAAAGAAATTTAATTAATTTGGTCCTGAGCTCGGAGTTTAAGCCCGAGCCCAGGTATACCTTTCGATCGGGCGCATCGCTGTGGAGCGAAATCTGTTCGAGCTCTTCGACTGTCGATTTGGTCGCATCTGACTCATCAGGATCGATAAACGACCGGGGAACCCCATAATTATCGACGTCAAGTTGATCCTGCCCACCCTCATTTGTTGAAGGTGGCGTCTCTGATTGCTATTGGGTCTTCTGGGAAGAAGCGGTCGGCCTTGATGCTGCCTCATCCACTGCGAACATTTCTCCCGCAGTATGTTGCTCTCCATAAACGATGACGACCCCATCGGCCGATGGGAATTTCAACATCTGATGCAACATTGAAGGTACAGCTCTGATGTCATGAATCCAAGGCCTCCCGAGCAAGGCATTATATCTCATGTCGCCCTCGATCACGCAAAATTTCGTTGTCCGGACAGTACCAGCGATGTTAACCATCAGTGTTATTTCCCCTTTGGTCGTTTCTGATGCCATGTTGAAACCATTGAGGATCCGAACTTCGGAGATGATCTGATTTGACAATCCAAGCTGCTCGACAACCCATGACCGAATTATATTAGCTGAGCTGCCGGGGTCAACAAGTACGCGCTTCACCCTTGTTTTATGTACGAGCATCGATATCACCAAGGCATCACTATGGGGCTGTGTAACCCCTTCTGCATCTTTATCACTGAAGTATAAGGCCCCTTCTGTTGCGTAATCTCGAGTTCGTTCTTCCCGGGTGATAGATATCTTAGTGCGCTTCAACACCGGGCCTTGAGGTGTGTCTACCCCTCCGATTATCATGTTGATCGTGTGCTGAGGTTCCTCCTGATTTGCTGGTCTGTTTCTGTTTCCATAATGGTTCTTAGCCCGATCGCTTAAGAATTCCCGAAGGTGCCCGTTTTCGAGCAATCGAGCTACCTCCTCCCTCAACTGCCGGCAATCTTCCGTCTTGTGTCCATGTGTACCATGGTATTTACATATTAGGTTGGGGTCTTTTTTGGCCGGGTCCGATTGCAGCGGCCGGGGCCATTTAGTATCCTTGATGCGACCAATGGAGGATACGAGAGTCGCTGAATCGACATTGAAGTTGTACTCAGATAACCGGGGCGCTTCTCTGTGATTAGCAGCTCTTTCGAAATTATTTCCTGGCAACGGTCCTCGGTTTCTCTAGTTAGAACCGTTCCTTTTCTCTTGTCTCGGAGACCTTTGTCTTCCCGGGATGGCTCTTCGATCGTCAGGGTACGGACGATGTCTGTCTCTGTTCGACCTCGGCTCCTGATAATTATCCCTTAGGGTCCGATCATGAATCCTGATAGGATAAGCAGAGCTTGAGGGAGCTCCGAGCTGATCATCTTCGACCCTGATTTTTGATTGATATCGATTATGTATGTGTGCCCAGGTGGCAGCCGGGCATTCAATCAAACTTTGCTTGAGCTGTTGAGAAGCCGTTGAGCTCCGAGCATTGAGTCCCTGAGTAAAAGCCTGTACGGCCCAATCATCGGTAACCGGTGGTAAATCCATTCGCTCCATTTGAAAGTGAGATACAAACTCCCTCAACATCTCGTGTTCTCTTTGCCTAACTTTGAACAAGTCTGACTTTCTTGTTTCGACTTTAATGGCGCCTGCATGAGCCTTGACGAAGGTATCTGCAAGCATGGCGAAGGAGTCGATGGAGTTCAGGGGCAAGTTGTGGTACCAAGTCATTACTCCTTTAGACAAGGTCTCCCCAAATTTTTTCAAGAGGACAGATTCAATTTTGTCATCTTCGAGATCGTTCCCTTTTATGGCGCATGTGTACGCCGTTACATGTTCATTCGGATCAGACGTCCCGTTGTATTTGGGAATTTTCGGCATGCGAAACTTTTTCGGTATAGGTTTCGGAGCAGCGCTTGACGGGAAAGGTTTTTGTACAAACTTTTTTGAGTCCAAGACTTTCAACACCGGGGGTGCTCCCGGGATCTGGTCTACCCTCGAGTTATACGTTTCTACTTTCTTGTCGTTAGCTTCAATCTTCTTTTCGCCCGACTCGACTCGCTTAGTCAGCTCCTCGAGCATATTCATGATTTCAGAGTTTATCCCCGACCCGCTTTCATCCGGTTGCGCTGCGATTGGTTCATTTTGAGGGACTATCCCTCGAGAAGAAACGGCTTCGACCCTGTCCGAAACCTGACTGCGACTTTGCAATTGAGCGATGGCTGCTTGCTGGGCTTGCAGCATGTCGAATATCATTTTGAGGCTGATCCCGTCCCCTTCATTATTTTGAACTCTTGAATGGTGTTCTCCCCGTATGCTGTTCGACGGGCCAGAGGTCTGATCTGCATCAACCGCCATTTTAGAGTTGGCGTCGATTGGAACCTCGTTACCGGGCATCATGTTATTTTCGCCCTGGTGGTCGAGCTCGTCGTTGATAGGAAGTGTGCGTGACATGACTATGTTGTAACCTGAAAAAATAGAAGATTCTGCAAAGAAAAAGCGTAAAATAGTGCGTGACAGAAATTTGTATCAAACGTTCACTATTATCCTTAGCCCCACGGTGGGCGCCAAACTGTTTACCCTAAAATTCGGGTAACAATTGAATTTATACGTGGTATTAAGGATACGTGAATTTGTCTGATACAATAAAATAAATAGCGATGAATAAAGACTTATTCTAAATAAGCAAGAGAATAAACAAACCACTAGAATCGTATGACTTTGCTGTGACGAAATGAGCACTAAAGAGAACCAATAATTTGTGAAAAAGATAGCTAGAAAAGAAGATTGTATTACTGATGATGTATATCCGTTCCCTTGTACAATGAAACTAAGTACCCTTTTATAGGAAAAAAAAGGAATTCTATATAAAGTAAAAGACTTAATTACAGGATGAATTATCCCTAAAAATACTGGTCTAACGTCTATGATGATTGGGGCCGTGATTTCCGCCGAGATAACTGTATACCACGAGGTTTCCGGCCTTTCCGTTAAACTGATACTTTTACCATAAGATGCTTTTACCCAGACCGGTCTTGACTACCTCCTTTCGAATGCTTTGGCTCCGATCCAATGATGTCCGACCTTGAACCGTCCTTCTTGAAGCGCCAGCCTCAATCCAATATAGACCGACCTCGGTTTGTGCCCAAGGTCGATACTCCTTATGTGCCCGATTGTATCCGACCCCATACACTATCAATGATGATTACTCATGATATATAATACGTCGGAACATGCTCACCTAAGCACGTATTTGATCAACTACGGGCATAAAAGGAGTGACACAGATACGTTATGAAATTGAATTTAGACTCAACTTTAATTATCTTGGTCAATAAAAAAAGACAGAAGAACATTTTAAGTTATTCCTTTTTGGGCCAACTCTTTTTTGATAGTTCATTACGATCCATTTCGAAATGTTTAGGAAGCTTTCTGGTCAATCTCTACTAGAAAAATCCTTTTTCATCGAATAGTGATGAACTTTTATTTGGTTCTCATAATAATTATGTACTTCTAACTGATATCCTTATAGGTTTAGAAACATCATTACAAAAAATGGGAACAATTGCGGCGATTATATAACGGCGATTCACTAAAACCGTCACAATATAGATCATAATACGGCGGCGTTTCAGACGCCATTAGGGCATATGTTAAAACGACGTTCTTTTGAAAATTACACGACGGTTCATAACCTCCACTAATTAGTTTTATAATTCTAATTTTCCCTCTACATATTTAGAACTCCCCTGCTAATATGTTAAAAATCTAATTTTAATAGTATATAGACGGTCTTCTCTCTCTCTACGCCCTCCCTACGCCTTCTCTCTCTCTCTCAAAAAATGATTCTCCCAAATCGTTTAGCGGTTCTCTCAAATCCTTTAGCTTTTTGTAAGGAGATCAGATTTCAACTCGTTTATATGTGGTAATGTGTTTCAATTTGTCAATAAATAGTCCTTTTCTGATAAATACATTGGTCTCATGTTTCAAGTCGTTCGTGTAATTCCTTTCAATATGTCGTTGATTCACTGATTTAAGGCGTGCATGTGTGTGTATTGGATGGATTTCAGTTTAAAGCACTGATCTTAGGCGTGAATTTCACTGATTTAGCTTTTGATTTTGCTGATTAGCCATTAATGTCATTGAGTTTAGGCGTGCATGTGTGTGTATTGGACGAAGATCAGTTTAAATCACTAATTTTAGTTGTCGATTCACTGATTTAGCCGTCAATTTCACCGTTTGGCAATCAATTTTATTGATTCAGGCAATATTTTTTTAGCTACTGATCTAATGGTTTTAATTCTTTTTTCTTTTATTTTGTGTCACGTTTTGTTACTTTTCCGTTCTATTGAATTTGTATTTGTTTAAATTTTGACGTTTTTTAGATTTTGTTCTGCTAATATTAACCTAAATATTATATATGGCCTTGATAGGTAGCTGAGGAATCTAACTATTACTTTTATATTCAAATTACTACCTATGCTTTTATTTAGCTACTTCCTTATATTAATAAAATTTCAGTTGGTTTTTATTTTTTTGATTCCCTTAAGTTTTATTTGCTTATGCTTATTATTTATCATAAAAATTGAATTTTTATTGTTTACTTGTCATAAAATAGCCATTGATCATTTCAAATTATAGATAAGTATGATTCGGATATACTTGTTATGGAAAACTCAATCTTAATGGGGCTTGATTGTTTTTGGCAGGCGAAAACGTTACTCGGATACTTGATGGAACCAAGACAAAGAGTTTCTACTTCAACTCCTTAGAAAGGTAGCTTATGTCCTTTAGAATAAAATAATAGATGATTCTTTAGTTCTTTTCTTTTGCCTGCCTTGGTTTAAACCAAGTTTCAAATTTTCTTGGATTAGACTCCCCTGTGTGAGTTAGTACTCATCCAGTTCTTTCTGAAAATTTTCTTGAGTACTAGTTATTATAGAACTAATACTCATCCAATTCTTTCTGGAAACCGAATACAGTTGTGAATTCAACGCTGCCTCATTGCAAAAGATGATCTTTTAAGATGAACTTTATGTAACATGATCATCATATAATTAAGGGATGACAGTGGAACAAAAGACTAATGGATGTTGTAAGTTATTTGCCTTTTATCACTGATTTCTACCTTTATGTCATTTATATTGACACCAGTAAGTTCTATCAATACGATGGACATGCATTCAGATTCTGCAACGTCCATCCTAGGAGACCATTCACTTCCTGTATTAGCAAAACAAAAAGAAAACTTTAAAATATAAATGACTGATAATTCTCTACATGGAACCATAAAGTTTCAAAGCTAGTATTTGTTATTGGTCTATCTATATTTACTGATTTGCTATGTTTGCATATGAACTTGGTTGTCAATTTGTTCGTCACAGAATGTCATTCCATTTTCATCATCTGATGAGTCTCGTCACAGAATGCTATTACATCTTCATCATCTAATGGAGTCTCTTCACAATCAACTAGACGTAGACGAGTTATAGATGACTCAGAGCCTCATGATTGAGTTGTCGATGTTATAGGTACATATAATTAAAAATAATTTTGTTTTCCTCAATTAATATTTTAATATGGTCTTTATTTTCTTGCAGATGAACATCAAGTGATAAAATCTATTAGATTGAAAGTTCAGGATGTCCATAACTTGAAGAATGGATTGCGTATAGTTGTAGAACGTGATGAGTTTGCTCAACCTATTGGAAAATCAGTCGGCCTTCTTGTAGGATTTTTGGGGAAGCTTGCTATAAATCCTACATACTTTTCTATTGGTTTCGAGAGTTGGGCATCCATGCCTAAACCTTTTGTGGACCGTGCTTTTAATGATTTCGTAATGGTAATGCCTTTTAATTCTTTTTCTTAGTTTGTATATTATAATTCTTTCAGCAGTAAACTATTATATATTATTTTTCTGAAGTCTCAATTTTTCTTTACGAGTGATCAACAAAAGGTAAAAGGTTGGATTAACAATTCACTTAACAAAAAGTGGAAGGAATTCAGGCTTAAGCTATGGCATAAGGTTGAGGATCCATTATTGAGTAAAGAAGATATCATCAAGAATGCTCCAAAAGGCTATGTTAACTATCGTTCAAAAGAGGAAACAAAGGTTCTTCTTCTTCTTCTTCTTCTTCTTCTTCTTCTTCTTCTTCTTCTTCTTCTTCTTCTTCTTCTTCTTCTTCTTCTTCCATTATTGAGTAAAGAAGATATCATTAAGAATGCTCTGGAAGGCTATGTTAACTATCGTTCAAAAGAGGAAACAAAGGTTCATTATTGAGAAAAGAAGATATCATCAATAATGCTCCAGAAGGCTATGTTAACTATCGCTCAAAAGAGGAAACAAAGGTTCTTCTTCTTCTTCTTCTACTTCTTCTTCTTCTTCTTCTTCTTCTTCTTTGTTTCACTGCTTGTCTCTACTGCTGCTACTGCTTCTGTTTTCTTTTATCTTTTTTGTTTCGCTGCTTCTTCTCTGCCACTGTTGTGGCTTCTTTTTTTCCCTTTTTCGCTTTACTTAATGCAACTGGGGCCCTTGTCGCTTTTTATATGTGACAAAAATTCTCCTATTTTGACTCATAGGTGCTTTGCTTGAGAAATCAACGGATTCGAGAACAACAAACACTTCCCCATACTAATGGTGCTATGATTTTGGCTAGAAGAAGGGCTTTGATGGCAGTTTAATACGACATACTTACTATCACTTTAATGTGACAAGAGTTATTTAGTTGAATTTTACTTTTTAAAACTTTCAGAATAAACAGGGAAATGAGATTGATTGAGGCAAAGTGTGGACTGAGACTCATAAGAGGAAATATGGGAATTATGTGAATGATCAAGCTAGGGAGATTGGGGTAAGTACTGACATGATTACTGTTGTTTCATCTGACAGATTTAAACAGTTACATTATGCTATTCCTGTTCCATATCCATTTTCATACTTAATTGGTTTCATTTATTTCTTGTAATAGAGTATGAAAAATATTTGGTTATAGTTAACATCAGCTGATTGGTTCCATCCATCATTAATTGCTCTATTAACACAACTGATAAACTGACAATAGGAGTTATGTGAGTTTTAAAGAAGGTTCTAAGATTGTCCCATTTTGGTATAAGTTGCATTAATTAAGTATAACAGTAAAGTAAACATTAATTAAGTTAATATTTTCAGAAAATTGCTGCAGGATTTGCCATGAATTTGCATATATATACTTACAGTTAAAGCTATACATGGACACTAGTATGGTAGTCTATTGAGTATTTCTTGAATGTATCTCTAAGAGATCTCTCTTGCTCTTGGAGGTTGGATAGCATCTTGTCATATACATCTGTTGTAGTACAAAATCTGTTGTAGTAGGCTTTTATAATTATATTTTGTCTCTCGTGTAGGAAAGAACTGAAGAAATTCGAAAACAAAGACCAAAAACTCTGGCAGAAATTTCGCCGAGTGATGCGCTTGGTGTAGTCTTCGGTCCCGAACTCCCGGGCCGTGTTCGAGGCTTAGGCATGGTGTAGTTCCAACTATGGTATTCAAGCAAACATCAAGGCAAGGTGGTTGTTCTTATATGGGCTCAGCTAGCGCTAGTGCTCCACCTCCACAATGGGTGCAAGAGATGGCAAATATGAGATCACAATTAAATGCGCTAACAAACTTATTTCAAATGAAAATAGAAAATATCCCCGAGGAGTTTGCTCACTTATTTCCGACTCCTTCATAGATATAAGTACTTATTTTGTCTGATCATGATGAAAAGTAACAACTAATGTTTGATAATAAAATTTGAGATAAGTTTGGTAGCTCAACATGGTCAAATGGATTGGCTGCTAATTCTGCCACTAGCTAATTCAGACTTTAAATTTTAAATAAGTTTCATATATATGACTGCCGAAAGTGTCTTTTCAGAGAGTTTTGTATGTTGTACATGATATACGCTGATATACACGTTCTCAATGCTCTGAAATTTCAAGTCGTAATTGGAATTTCGTTTGATTTTGTAGTATTCCAAATGGATTTTGTCTAATTTCACTTTGAGTATTCGATTATTCTCAGTAAAAGGCTGCCGGAATGAGAGCAGTGATTGCAGTGTTTTAAAGTAAAAATGATTGAGAGTACTAATTAGTCACCCGATGTAGGAGATGGCGTTCCGTCACCAACTGTGCCAAGAAGATCCTTTGATGAAAGTAATGGAGCAAATAACAATTAGTAATCATTGTTAGGATGAACTATGTTATTTTTGTGTTATAACTGTTGAATAACTCTTGCAACAAACTTGAATCTTGGATGATATGGATTTTGGGCACTTATGTTTTAATATGATGAATATTTTGCTTATCTAATTCTCTATAATTTATGTTAATTGTTATGATGGGTGCTTGATTACATATTATGATGGATTTTGTGTGCAGTAAAAAGGATCTAAATGTGGAATTAAAAAATTAAACATTAAAAATATTATGATTTTGACAGTATAATCTGGCTATAATATGAAAACTTTCAGATACAATTACGGGACAACAATTACAGCGGTTACTAACCACCACAAGAAGTAAAGTAAACAGTCGTTCCTAAATATGCATATTGCGGCGGTTAAAAGACAATCGTCGTATTAAACTTTTTTGCAGTAGCGATTATGGCGGGTTTATAAGCCGTCATTAATGACAATTACAGCGGTTGGGAACCGCAGCTATACGCAAATTAGGCTGCCACAAATACTCCCGTTTTTTGTAGTGCATGAATATATAACACAATTTAATCAAAACCAGAGATCCTTTTACTATATATATAAGACATAATTAATTAAAGTCAAAAAATTCTTGTCGAAACAAACAACTATTCATGGAGTTACTAGTTTTACGTGTAGGGTCACATAGGAGCTTTATGAACTTGTGAAGTTGTTTAGCTAGTAAGTTTATAGTCATTTTGTTGTAATATTTTACGGAGTTTCTTTATATGACTTGCACATAATATTTGTCATGGTAATTGGTAAATACTACTGGGGGTAATTATTTTGCGTTGGTCCATTAATGTATTGAGGGCATCAAGCACGTAATTAAAAAGGTTGTCCATTTGCAATAAATCATTCTTGAAGTTAAACGAGGCAGGAGAAGTTGTTTGTTGAATTCTTGCTATAGTGGAAGTTGGCCATCCCATTGACCAAAAGCTAAATGAATCAGTGCATATGTGGGCAGGCATAGCACCTAAAAGATTAAAAGTAGCCACGAAAATGCCTAAAAGAGGAAGGGCTGGGAGATCGTTTTTTGTGTCCCACTATAAATGTACGTTTTATAGTTATGTATTCTTTAGGAGATCACGATATAGAAGATCAGTAAATAAAATACAAGAAAACAATAAATAAAAAACATGAAACATCTTCAATAAGATGAAGATCGATTCCGCCTTCGCTTCCCAATTTGAGACAAAAAATGATACTACACTAGTTAGATTATAACGTTTATGGTCATGGACAAAGTCGGATCCAATTTATGTCCAATGGCGGAGGCAAGATTTTATGAAGCAAATTGAAAAAAAAAAAAAAAAAAGAAGTGAAACCTGAAGAATCAAGAAAATTCAATATCTAGTATGTATATATAAAGAAAATTGATCTTACATATACAAAATGTAAGTTTTAAACGAAAGAGATTCGGAACGGTTGCCCCCTAGCTCTGCCCCATTTTCATGACCATATATCATTGATGAAAGTGGAAGCTTGGTCCTCCAGTGGACCAAGATTTTTGTGAAGGTTTAATGCATGTCTGCAGCTATAAGCACTAAACAAGGGGAAAATAGCCAAGAATGTTGCCAAAAGAGAAAATAATGGTTTTCATTTGTAATACACTAACTAAATAGGTTATGAAAAATAGGGTCACAAAATCAAGGTGGAGCAAGTATATACTTGAGACTATTGTATGGTATATTATTGCAAAGCATGCCATTGTTATTAGGAGCTAGAAACCGCTGCGTAATGCGTACTATATATAATTCTTATTGTTTAATTCGACGTTATTGCATCATATTATTTCCATCTTATGTAAGCTAATGTGGATTACGTTAATTAGTTAAATTCGTAGTTTTCAAAGAAAAGCATTAATCGTTGAAAGACTGGCATTAGTGGCAGACAAAAATGTAACATTTAAAGAAAATTATGTCTCAGACAAAAGCGTTACGAGTTAATTAAAGTTTATTACGTGATAGAAAATCAATAAAAAGTTGAACAAGGTATAGTGGCGCATGTGGTATGAATAGTTTATTGCAAGTACTACTATCTTAATACTAATCAAGCTGGAATAATCATATCATTCACTAAACATGATAAAGGTCGAAAAAATCACTTCCAAGCAGTACTTAAAATCCAATAAAATTATGCAAAAATAAAGATCACAATTTTTATTTAGCAGCTATTTGCAGCCACTTCGAATTAACTAATAAATAGTACTGAAATGCCTTTTTCTTCCCTTTAAATAATTATCATTAGCATCTACAGCTTTTCTGGACATGTAATTGTTTAATATGATGTCACTTTCAATTAATTAGTGTTTCTTTTTTAGTTATGCCCGGAATGCTGAATGCTTTACCTTTAAACGTGGGGTACCTTTTGATTAAGTTCTTTATCTATACTTATATCATAATAACCTATTATACCATAAAAATATATGGTAAAATGATAAATATTTTTCCACCTTTAATCAAAGATTAAGGAACCGAGGTTTGAAAATAGAATCCTCTCTACTAATGAGAGTTAAAAACCTACCATGGTGGGTTCTCTACCTCGACCTAGCCTCACAGTAGTGACTATGGGCAACCAAAAATATAACAACATTACCTCACATTGTGATTTGCGATACAATAAATTCATAATCAAGTAAGACGAACAAATATAAAAATGCATGTATCGTATATTAGTATTGGTGAAAGTCTCTTGTTTAATAAGTGTTAAGTTTAATTTTCATAGGAAAAGTATCTCCAAAATCACCTCTAACCAAATCGAGTAAAGCCCAAGTCATAACACTAAGTGGACATTTAGATATAAGAATTGTGAAATTTCGAGGAAAAGTTAAAAGAAAAAATCAAGTTGAAAATAATATTTGGAGACTAAAGTTGTGTTTGGACATAAATACAATTTGGAGTTGTTTTTGAATTTTTATGAATAATTTGGAGTGAAAAATAACTTTTTAGAGTTTTTAAAACTCTGAAAAAATTTATAATGCAACTTCAAGTTGGATTTCGAATTTCATGGCGAAATACTGAATCTGGAAAAAAGTTAAAAATGAATTTTTTTTTATGGCCAAATGAACCCTAAGAAACAGCCAATTTAATTCCAGCACATGTTAGTAACTTCGTTTTCTTTTGTATTAATTAATTTTCATATATTTTACAATATTGAAAAATATAATTAATTTCTAAAATTATATATGTACATTTCTTTGGTCGAAATAAATAACATAAGTAATAATAATAATTGAGACAAACATCTTTGAAGGGAAAAGGGCCAAAAAGAGCCTTAAAATAGAGCAAATTTGCTCTTGTTTTTAGTTTGGTCCCAAATATACTCTTTATCATTAGTAGATTGGTTCAGATTTGTTTTTCAACTATGGAAACTAGAGCAATTTTGTCTTTTGTTTAACATTGGTCCAAATACGCCCTTATCATCCATGGACTGACTCACATTTGTCCCTAAGAAATTAACAGATTTTCAACTTCTTATTTTTACCCATTCAAAATATATTTTAATATTAAAATGGAGCGCCACATTGCAAGAAAATTATCTTAAACCAAAATTTTTTTGTAAAAACTTTTACCATAAAAATTACACAGATCCAAAATAGTTAAAAGAGCCGAAAACATCTAATTGCTCATCAGATTCTTATCTTTTTCCTATTTAAAATTATTTTCTCTCCTGAAATTTAACAACAATTAAACAGAACAGCAATTCTAGAAAACTAATCATTTTTATGAAATAAATAAATAATCTTCAAGAATCCAAATACAAAATTCTTAAATCAATAAGAAATTATGAAAAGTAAATCGAAAAATTGCAGGGAATTATTATGTATACTTAACAACAAGTCTGTAGCTATGCCAAAAAGAACAAAATCTATAGAATATTAGTTTTATTTCGTTTGAGCTAAATTATGCATATAATGCATAGACAAGAGAATATTGATCTTGACAAAGACAGAAACTAAAAGAGAGAAAGATTATTGGTAATCCTTTGAGCAAAATAAAATATTTTACCCGAATCCTGCTTTTAATGTGTATTTTGAAGATCTTTTATACATGTTTTTTTTCTTTTATTTTATTCCTCCCGTTGTTTTGTAAATAGAAGTCAAATAAATTTTTAACTCTAAAATAAAAGGATTGATGGAAAATAAATATTGTTAATTTTGAGGAGCAAATATGAACTAGTCCACTTACTATAAGAACACATTTGAGGCTAAAATCAAACTGAGGAAGGGACAAGTCTGAAGGCCATATTTGGGACCAAATTCAAAATAAGGACATATCTGCTCTATTTCCCTTAGTTGAGAGACAATTTTGGCCCTTTAAATGAAAATAAAGGTGTATATTTTAATACCTTTTATTAATAGAGCTATTCAATACTTGTGTTAATATTAAACATATTATTTGACAAACATTTATAAATGTTCGTGTCAATTATTGAAACATCCTAGTTAGGGGTGTACAAGCCAAATCGAATCGACGAACCAAGTCAAATCGAAGAAAAAAATTGACTTGTGACTTGGTTTGGTTGGTTTGGTGTTGGAAAATAAAAAATCGATCACTCTTGGTTTGGTTTGATATTAACAAAAAAAAAAAGTCAAACCGAATCTAAACCAAACCTATATTATATATATAAATTTTAAAAAATTTTATACATAAAGAATAATCATTAAAATCTAATTTGTAAGTATTTTCTAAATTATTTTATAGTTTTCAATGTCTTGAGATATTATTTATGTGTGGACTTGTAAATTCACTATCCACTAAGTAGATTCTATCTTCCCTATGTTCTAATTCCAAACTCAAAGAATCCCAAATATTGAAAACCCCTCCCTCCCCTTCACTCGAGCTTCCCCCTCTGCAATTTTTGTTGAGAAGTAGCCATTGTTCAAGTTTGTAATTGTCCATTGTTCAAGTTTGTAATTGCATACTAGTCTTACTGCTCCAATACAGTTTGGTAACCTAAAGTATTTGATTAAACCAATTATTTATCTTGTCCATTTAGAACTGTTATCTTAGATTATCTTAATGAATAATAATCATGCGAATAATTGGTGATTATTTGATCTCTTTTTCAAGCTCAATATAACTAAAAAAAGAAAATCGAAAATAAACCGAAAAATCGAGAAAACCGACTAAAATCGAAACCGAGAAATCGAGTTTATATTGGTTTGATTTGATTATAAATTTAGTAAATCGATATAGTTGATTTGATTTTAATTTAATAAAAAATCGAACCAAATCGCCTCATGTACGACCCCTAATCTTAGTCAACTACATCGAGAAAAATGGAAGACATGCATCACAAACACGAAAGAAATACAGAATATATATATTTATTAAAGAGCAAGCTTAAAAACAGAAGTATACTGGAGATACTGAAATGCAAGCTTAAAATCTGATAATAATGTGTTATATAATCCTAATTCTAAAGTGAACATTATTAGTAGAAGTAATAGGTTGGGCTGTTACAATTACTTGTGGCCCTAGTTGTTAGTTGTTGCGACACAGTTGTTGTAATTTAGTGCAAGCAATTACTTGTACTGTCAAGAAAACAGAGGTTGTTCACTTGTTTGGAAACATAGGACTATTTAATGTCTACGGAAAATAAGAGGTAGAGAATTAAATGCACATAGGATTTTATCTCTGCTTTTCAAGTTATGTAAATAAAATTCAGAACTCAGAGCCTCCAAAATTAAATTTTTCTGAGAAAATCCTGAAACTCTAGATTCACTGGGACTGGAATAAAATTGGGAGTGGAGAAAAAGTGACAAACAATTATGATAGTAACCATGCAGGTTCAACCACCTTTTTTTTTTTTTTTTTTTTTTGACGATTCACTATATATTTATCTGACTAATTTAAATAGTCCCGAATAATAAAATATTTTATATCAAAAGGTCCTCCATTTTCAGAATGATTTTCTCACGTAACTTCAGTCTCCTTATTCTTTTGCTATGTTCACAGGACATGCCTTGCCACTATGAAAAGTAAAATATAATGCTTTACAGTGAAAAACTCAATAAATGTTAGCTGTACTTGCAAGTTGGTAAGGTAGGGAAGATAAGCTAAAGAGAAATTTGAAAGTTTCTTTTACTTTTTTTTAAAAAAGAAATGATAACTGCTTTGGAAAATACTACAGAATCGCGTTCATTTTTTATTTTATTTACTCCATCTGTTCATTTTTAAATTAGGGGTGTTCATAAAAACTTGAAAAATCGAATCAAACCGACCAAAAAAATTGATACTTTTTAGGTTTGGTTTGATTTTGGTTTTGAATTTTAAAAACCAATCAAATTTGGTTTGGTTTGGTTTAAATAAAAAAATAACCAAAAAAAAATCGAATCAAACCGACTATAGAAATAGCTATTTAAATTATTATTTACACCTATATATATATATATATATATGTATGTATGTATGTATGTATGTTTTATATAAAGTTTCTAAAATTTTATGGTACAATTAATCTTTTGTATTTTTAGTCTAGTTCTTTGCTATTATAATAATCTAATTTTTTTCTTTTACATTCTAGTTTGAATGGTAGTTTTCTTTTGCTAAGTACAAGAATTTATTTTTTATTAAAAATAATTAATTTTTAATTGAGTAATTCAATTATTTATCACTATTTGATTCAATTATTACCAATACATCTTGGTAAATGATAGATTTCTCAAAGAGCAATTGGTTTGGTAATGTTACGTTGAAAATATAGTAGACGAAATATGTGTTTGGTAGTGTATGTCTCATATTTAAGAAAATAACTAAAAAAACCAAAAAACCGAAAAAAACCGAATCAATAAAAATTTGATTTAATTGATTTGATTTGATTTCAATATTTGAAGAACCGATTTACTTAGTTTGGTTTCTTTTTAAGAAAAAATAGATCCAAACCGAATCATGAACACCCCTACTTTTAATAGTCAAGTATTCTAAAAATAAATTTCATAACAAGAGGAAAATAATTTATTTTTTTTATTTTACTTAATTAGTATGAGTATTATAATAAATTATACACTTTATTTATTATTTCCTAAGAAGTTTGAAAAATCCCAAGTGGAAAACTACAAGTGAACTAATGGAGTATTTCTCGATGAAATATCCAGTTCTAAGTGGAGAACTCTTTGTTTTCATCTCTTTGCTACCATTCCAAAACAACGGACAAGTCAAAAAGCAACCAAAGCAAGCAGACTAAAAAAGTAATGTCTTTAATATAATTTTTTCCACTTAATAAGCACATTAACCATGCGAATGAAGAAAAAAAAGAAGAAAAGCATCCCATTTCCCACAGAAATATTTAGGTTAGTAGTATCTTTTTGAAACCTTCAAAAAGTAAAAAGACAGACAATGGCACCTATAATAGAAAATGAACTTCAACTTTCTTCCTGGAAAAGAACAAAAGACATATAGGCCTTGAATAGCACAAAGTTCAAAAGTGGAAGAGAGGACAAAGAGACAACAAAAGAAGTCCACTAAAATTCCTCTATTGGCTGTGCCCAACAATGAACCATTCACAATTCCACTTTGCTTTCACTCTTGTCTCTCCCTCTTTTTCACTCTCTGTTAGAAGCCAAAAAAACCCCTATGGCGAAAGGGCCTTTAACTTTTCCTTTACAAAAACTTCAGCAGATTAGTGCTTGATCAGCTTCAAAGCCCCAACAAAATGTAGTAAACCAAAGTGATAGGAAGAGCTACCAACATCCCAAATATAACCCTGCAATTATCACAAAAAGTTAAAGAGACATTAAAAAACCAAAATATTCAACAACATTTTAAAGTTCTTTGGCAAGATCTCTAGATTTACATTCAAAGAAAAAGTAGGTATTCTCTCACGGAGTTTTAAGAGAAAAAAAAATACTTTTGAAACTTATGGTCTTAAAAACTTAAAGGATAAAAGCTTTGTGGGGACATGACATTTGTATGGTTATAAAAACTTCTCATTAAGGATAATATGAAGAGTTTAAAGATAAATTATTTCCAACTGTAGAAATGTGTCATTCTTTTTGGAACGGACACTAAGAAAAGTATGTCATCTAAATTGAAACAAAGGGAGTAGTATTTTGAGACCTCACCCTGTGCTCAATATAGCAGGATGGACACCATATTCCTTGGCAAAGACAAATGGAACAATTCCCTGAGGTAGAGCTGCCTGAAAAAAAATGAAAATTTTACAAAATTATCAATCATATGAGTGGTGGCAATATAGACTGTTATTTTTCAATTTTCAGTATATAGTTTTCACAATCAAGATTCTTTTACCTGAACAATAGCAATATGCAAAAGCACGCCTCGTAGACCAACAGCAATGGAGGCAGCAGCCATGACCGCAGGACCAGTGAGGAATCTTACACCCATTGAGAAAGCAGCAACTGTATTCCCACAGGCAATAATTCTAGGTGACAATGCCATGAACAAACCTGCAGTTCACAAGAAGAAAATCCGTTCAAAACATTACCATTTATCATAAACATGAAGGGAAGTTCATGTAAGGATACGTAATTGTTATATAACACAAACATACCAAGACTAAACATTGCCATTCCAAGGCCAGCATCAGAAAGAATCGATATTGATTTTGCTATAATCGCAGGCATTTGAACATTCCACCTGCAACAATTGGGATTAGTCACGAGTCTAACTATAGCGAATGGCATACAAATTGAGGTAATTTTTGGTATACTCATACTTGAACGAGACCAATGACCAAGTGAGGCCAATGATGCTGGAGTAAGTGTTCGGGTTCCTAATAAGTTTTCGCCACACCATAATCAAAATGAGCCTGGTCATAACACTAGCAGGTGGAAGGGCAGTAGCCTTGATCTCTTCTTGAGCAATCTTGGGACGGAGCTCGGTTGTGGAGCCAATCTTCGATAGCACCGGCCCTTCATTTCCATTCAGGTTCTGTTTGTTCCCGAACGTGAACTCTTCTCGCCCAAATTCATCGTAATCTAATTCGAGGACATAAAACAATCAATCAATAAGAACACCTAGATAATTGAAGTTAGTACTAAAATGAAATGGACGAGGATACAATTGATTCATATAACTAATCTAGCTAGTTTGAATTCAGGTATAGTTGATTAACTGATTGACTAAAAATTACCAGACATGATTAAGGAAATGGGGTGCTAAAATACAAACTCAACCAATTTTCTATGTAACATGAGATGACAACTCAACCATGTCCGTCTCATGAGAAGACAAAAATATGACCATAATTTCAGGAATTGGATTTGCAAGGCGCCAAACTAATGCCTGAAACAAGAAACTAATAAAAGAAAAAAAAAACTCAATAAGGCGAAAGGACTTAACAAACTAACCCTTCAACCCATCACAAGCTAACAATAGAAGAATCTCAAGTACAACAAAATATTTCATCAAACACAAATCTATCTAGTTGCATCCGAATATAGAAATAGCAACAACGAGAAACACAATATTATGCACATATCCAAAATAAACCAAACAAATTAAAAAAAGGTGGCAACATGGTATATTTTCAAAGTGAAAATGAGTAATTACCCTTTGGGTGGGCTCCAACTCCAAGCTCATTGCCATAGTCACCTCCCCTAAAGACATGAATCCCTCCTTCGGATACAGGTGAAGCACTTGAACTCCAAACAAACATGTGAAGATCTTTTCCACCTTCTGCACCATTAGCTTTCTTCTTGGTCACCGGTCCGGTTGCCGGAGAAAATATTCCAGCATTAGTAGGAGCAGGGTACCCTGCATTTCCCTGTCCATAAACCCCATTTCCTCTCCCAAATCCAGCATTTCCACTCTCCTCATCAAATCCAAAGTTCCCAAAATTTGATGTCCTAGGACTCATATTTGCATTTTTACCATTCACCATTGAGTAGAAATCAGTGTGGTTAAAGCTAGAACCTCTAGGAGTTGGATTTCTTGAAGATTGTAGTGAATAAATCTCAGCATTTGTTAAGTTTGATGGTCTAGGGGTTAATGAAAGACCAGAATTAAGACCCCCATGTGATTTTCTTGAAAAAATTTCAGACCTTGAACTAGTTGATTTTCTAACAGTAACATGAAGTTTCCCATCTTCACCAACTTCAGCTTGAGTTTCTAATGGTTCTTTCCCATCTAATGAAATAATATCAGAATCCACTTTAAAAGAAATAATATCCCCTGCAGTATCAGGAAACTGTTCTGCAATAAGCATTCTTGCACCTCTATATTCAAACAAGAAAAGCATCAAAGTGTACCAAATGATACATTGAAGCACAACAATCTGGACCATTAAACTTCCTGAGGCTTCACCATACATACCCTTTAACAAAGGGATTCCCATAACTAAAGTGTTTGGTAAAGTGGAAAGAGAGAACAAAGTAATGGACCATTCAAGGGAACCTCTTGAACTCATTCTTGACCAAATGGCTAGAACAAAAAGAACTATGACTTTTTGAAGAGTGTCAGCAGCAATGAACCTGTAGTTCATTGCATAGGGATTGTTGGAAGCAATGAAATGAAAAGATAGCAATGGAACAGCAAAAAGAGCAACAAATCTATTGATCCCTGAACATTGATCTGGGGAGAAGATTTTCCACCATTTTACTGAACCATAAGCTAAGATCATTGCTACATAAAGTGGAACTACAGCAGTGAGAACATGGTAAAGGTCTGAAAGTGATATCATTTTTTTCTTACCGATGAAACTCAGGAAAAATATTCAAACTTTTCTCTTCACAAAACAAAAAACACAGATCAGAGAATGGGTTTGATCACAAAACACATATGGGGTTTTCTATTAAATGAAAGAAAATGAAAAAGACCCAAACTTTCCCTCAGTAACCCCTCTGTTCTTCTCTCAAGAAAACTGCAGCCTTAAAAGAGCTACTACTCCTACTACTGATTTTGGCTGAGTTTAAAAGGAGAATGAGAAGTAAATAAAAAGAAGAGGTTCTTGTGGGAAATGACAGAAGTGATATGATATATTTATGGGAATTAAAAGGCAGACAAAGAAGTAAAAGCTCAGGTCCTTTGGAAAAGCTTTTTTTTTCTTTTATGCAAGTCTTTTCATGATGAGAGAGACCTTCTCTTTACTCAGAATTCAAAAAGACATTTTCATATTTTATGGATATTATGTTTTATTTCTCACTCGGTATTAAGCTCTCGTTTAGCTATAAATTTTGGCTGCTCTTTTTCAAATATATATCTATATATATATATATATATTATTTGTTCATGAAATAGGATTAGTTTTTGAAAAAAGATTGATTTTTTTAAAATTCTCAAATTAGTTTAGGACAATTTTTGAATAGTTTTTTTCTTCCACTCATAAAACTTCTAAATTCTTTTCCAAATAAAATGTATGTCCAGATATAATTTTAACCGTCAAAAATTATTTTCTAACACAACTTCAAAAGTTATTTTTTCAAGTTTCAATCAAATGTATGTCCAAACGCAAGCTAAATGCATTATTGAGTTCCAATTAATTCAAATTCGTGTTGCATACGATTCTTTAAAAAATAAAATACAAAAAATAGTTAACTCGAATTCGAAATTTTTTAATTTTAAGAGTAGAAAAATCTTATTAATCCAACTACAACTCGGGTGGTGATAAATATGTAAATTCCCGTTTCTCTTAAAACCCAAACAAAAGAAAAGGAAAATATAAGGCAGAGAAATATATTTAATCAAAAACCTGTATGCATTGTTTACTGTTGTCACTTCAATAAAAATAATTATATACATTTTTATTCAATCTACATACGCATATTACACAAAATGTAACATCAGTATCTACCAGATAAGTCAATTTATAATGCAACAACTAAAACTAATCAATTTGTGATTTATAGTTTTGATCGTTCCTATTCATCTTTACAAACAAATATGTATTTTTAAAATAAGGCAAAATAACTAATCGCCGGAAAACTTAAAGGGACAGCATTTTTCATGCATGTTTATGATATTTGGAAATAATTAAAGTTATGATTGAAATTTTTATGGTATTTTCTGTTACTGATGGAATAAGTTAATTATCAAAGACAAAAAAAAAAAAAAAAAAAAAAAAAAAAAAAAGTTTTGGGAAGCAACATCAGCTCTCATTCTCCGATAAGGAAAAGACCAACCAGCATTTCAGAGAAAAGGAAAGAAGAGGAAGATAAAGAGCCCTTTTGTAAAAGATTCTCACCACTTTTTTTTTCTGTAAATTATTATAGGGATTACTTAACTTATTTTTTTAACAGCCTTTATGACTCATACCTTAAAATATTTCTAACTTTTACTGTTGTCGGATGAAAAAGCAAACTTTTCTATGAGGAGCCAATATTTTCGTTTTTCACTCTCTTTTTCTGATTTTGTCCTAGATAAAAATAAAAATAAATAAAAGGACGTAAGAGCTGACAGCAAATGTGGGTGTGAACCACAAAGTAAGGTTTTGATTATGTATTTGCATCCCGATTAATTTAAATTCACACTAAGTAAAATTTATTGAAAAGAAAGCGCTCCCTGATAAAATCTTTTCTAAAATCTTTTCTATCCTCGGGGCCCTAACCCCAAAGTAACACTTTGTAAGGGCATCTCCAACATTGCACCATTTCTTGCACCAAATGTTATTTTGGTGCAAAAAATGGTGCAAAGTTGCTCCAATCTTGCACTATATTGTGCACCATTTTGGTGCATGAATAGTGTTGCACCAAATTTGGTGCAACACTATTCATTGCACCATTTTACTATTCATCAATAATTATTATTATTTTATTATTATATAATACTTTTAATTTAACATATTATAGATTTAGATTCCTAATATACCTATTCATCTACACCATTACCATTCATTAATATTTTATTATTATTTTTATTATATAACACTTTTAATTTAACATATTATAAATTTTAATTTATAATTTTATATTCCTAATATACCTACTTATTTTTTATGTAATATCTTATAATATTAATTTTACATCTTAATTTTGGAGTGTAAGTTTTATAAATTAATTTTCGTATATATTATTTTATATAAAATTGTAAGTTAATTTTATTATAAGTTATAATTGTATTAAAAAATATAATCATCACAAAAATAAAAATTGGATATAAAATATAATATGTTGTTAATAAATAACACAATGTTCAATAACATAATAATTTCGAATATATAACACAATTATAACACAATGTTCAATAACAACGCAATGACCAATAACATAACAATGTTCAATACATTAAACAATATAATAATTTAGAAAATTATAACAACAATTTAGTACTCTGGTAGGTCGTTTCCAGATCCACCAATATCATTAAAATATGGAGTGTATGGGGCAGTTGATGCTTGTGTTTGTGACTGTTGAAATTGTTGACTTCTTTTATCCATTATTCGTTTTTGTTCTTGTCGAATAAATTCACGAATATTTGGATCACCAATAGAATCTAAATTCGACAATAAAATTTTATTTTCTTCTTTAAATTCTCTTAGTTTCAAAGCTCTATCTTTCATCTCCAAATCTCGCTGCCTGTCTGCACCTGACTTTGCCAACAACTCAACAAGTCGATTATTTTCTGATTGGGCCATTTGCATAGCAGATGAAAAACCTTCTTCGATTTTTCTCTTCAATTTTGCTTTCTTAACCCCAATAGGTCGTTGTGATGATGGGGAATCACCTGCAACATCCTCATTCAAATTTAGTGAAAATGATGATAAGTTAGGAGATGATACTAGAGGTGAATTAGGATTAGGAGTCTTGGACTCTGATGATACATAAGAAGAGCCTTGTTTTCAAACATTTTTACTTCCAGCATCGACATCTTTAAACTTCTCAAAATCCTTCATCATTTCCCACACATGATCAAATTTAAAACCTTTTTTGTAGTTCGGATCTTGCATAAGTAAACATTTTGCTTGATTAATCTGCAATATTTAAAAAAAAAATTAAAGGAAAATTGTAAGTAAATATATAAAAATAACGTATTAAAATTTATAAAATAAATACTCACAATATCTTTATCTGAAGCACCACTAGGATGCAAATTTTCAACTTGACGTACACAACCGGATAATTTTCTTATAGACTTCTCAATAACTTTAATTCGACATTCCAACGATCTTTTGTTGCGATACTCCCAACACGCATCCTTTGCACTATTGTACCCTTCTTCCACTCGACTCCAAAAATTATCTGATTGATTTATACCCATTATTGGATCTTGAGATACGTCTAAATAAGCTTGGCATAATACCATATCTTCATTGGTAGAGTATCCTGTAGATCGGGTAGACATTTTTTGCAAGTGAATAGAGGAAAAGCGGATTATATGGTTAAAGAAAAACTAGAGGCAATTTCGTATGAATGTGTATTTTGGGACCTGAATATATATAGATAAAAGTAGAGCCAAAATAGGATAGATTTCATCTTGATCTCAACCGTCGAATGGATTTCATCCTAATCTCAACCGTAGGATAGATTTCATCTTATCTCAACCGGATAATGAATGGATTTCATCCTAATCTATAAAAATGAACATCATATAGGTAAATAACTCAGGATTTCCAATTCATTTCAAAATCAAATCAAACATTCTTATTTGTCTTCTGGAAATGAATTTCTATACTGGAGGTTCTTCTAATAATAATGATGAAAATTCAACTTCATCATCATCATCTTTAGATTTAGATGATACTACTGCAGAAGAGCAGCAAGTAATCTTGAAAAATATTCGCATGAACAACTATATGTTGCAATATTTGCAAGAATATCAAAATAATGAAGGTTTCAAAGTTGGCTCTGTTCCAGGTCATTTAGTAATCAATCGAGATCGAGAAGCAGCTGATAATAATTTATTTCTCGATTATTTTTCAGATAATCCACGCTATAATGATGGTATGTTTCGTCGTCGATATCGGATGTCCCGGAATTTATTTATTCGTATTGTTGATGCAATTAAAGCTCATGATACGTACTTCGAACAACGTGCTGATGCGATGGGTAGATTTGGTTTATCTACTATACAAAAAATCACAGCTGTGTTTAGAATGTTGGCATACGGCTTGCCAGCAGATGCCACTGACGAATATGTGAAAATTGGAGAGTCAACTGCAATTGAAAGCATGAAGAGATTTTGTCGAGCTATCGTAGAGGTTTTTGGCCAGCAGTATCTGAGATCACCAACAGCTAACGATGTTGCAAGGCTTCTTCACATCGGTGAGCAACGTGGTTTTCCAGGAATGCTAGGTAGTCTAGATTGCATGCATTGGAGATGGAAAAATTGTCCAACAGCATGGGCTGGACATATGCAGGTCGTAGTGGATCCCCAACAATAATTCTTGAAGCTGTAGCTGATTATGACCTTTGGATATAGCATGCATATTTTGGTATACCCGGCACTAATAATGACATTAATGTTTTAGAATCGTCACATCTGTTTTCCGATCTTGCTAAAGGAATCACTCCTCCCGCCCATTATGTTATTCAAGGAAACGAATATGACGTGGGTTATTATT